>JAPQWV010001937.1:0-68715 GCA_027422505.1 Craterostigma plantagineum | reverse complement strand
ATGAATGGCGTGGAAGTAATATGATAAGATTGGAGAACGTTACAGCGAGCTGAAAATATCTCATTGCGCTTCCTTTCTCCGCCACTAAATCCTTCGTTGACGTTTCTATTCAAGAACTCAATCTTCATATTCACTAGCTCCAGTTTAGGTGCTACATAGCCATAAAACTGCAACCAAAGATGTCAAAGCAAAATTATTTTAAGCAAGAGTTGGTAAATTTTGGGAGATTTCCCGCTCAAGTAAACCAAGGTTGGTCATTTCTTAGGGGAAGTGAGCCTGGTGAAAGGCTACCAGTGATTGAACATGGATTAAAAGGCTCCACACCACATTAACCTTGAAATTGAGGTATAAAATAGTACCTCGATTGGTCCAAGCTCAGGTAATCCAAGTTTTCTTCTTCGTGCATTATATGCCATATTCAAGAAGTCGATATTGCTGACGCCAGGAATCTCAACGGCGACTGAAAGCTCATAAACAATCCAGCCGTCGCTCTTTCCTCAGGTTCCATCTCTAGCAAATCTTGGCCCTTATATGTTATGCTGCCTCCAGTGATTTCATAATCTGGATGACCAACAAGGACCTAAGACAATTGTAAATCAAATGGAAGCTCCAGCCGAAACACCTCTCAAGTCGAAACGGGAAACTGACGTGAAATATATGATTTAAAATAATGATCGACAAAGAAAACCCTCACATATGCCAATGCAACCATCATCTTGGCCACTGCATATGATAACGATTGGGAAAACTAATCGACTTCATCTAACCCCACTTTATAAATATGGTCCAAAAGGACGACTATGAACAAGTTACATCCTTAACGCTAAGGCTAGCGCACTCCGTCAAAGTTTTAACGTCTCAGCCATCATCAGCATGTACAAGACAATGCCTTATGAAAGAATAGTAGCATATTGAAGCTAATCCTTTTTAGCCTTTAGGTATGAAGCATTGTTCTCATCATGTATGCCATTAATTAGCATAATCAAGGAAATTTGTTAGAAACAAAAACGAACAGGTCAAATGTTAAGTGCTAGAAAATGGACTCGACAGTCTCCGCGTTTTCGTGTATTTTCTTGTCTCCCGAAACTTAATTTGGCTTCAACCAACATACTAAGTACAAGACCTCACCTCTTGCACACATTGAACAGCATTTAATAATGTTGAAGTTACAAGATCATCGAAAGCACTTACCTTAGCAAATGTACTCTTCCCTGAACCATTCTTCCCCATTACAGCATGTACCTTCCCAAACGAGCATCAACATCAGATTACAAACACAAACAATACACCATATACGATCACAATTCTAAGATTTTTTTTTTGGCCCAGGGATTTTAGTTAAGTTTCAGTTGCATCTTCTACTGCAAACAGGTGCCACTAAAATATAGAAACCACACTAAGTTCATAACATCAGCTGCTGAGGGTTCTGCTTAACTACAGACCACATTTTACATACAAACACATTTCAGATTAGATTAATTTCAGCTTACCTCAACTGAATTATCACTGATTACATAGAAACGTTGGAATTAAAAGTAACTTTTAGCTGCAGAAAAATCAGATTCATGTACAAGATCAACTACTAAACTTAAACTCGGTCAACCTTCCTCGATTTCTCCCTAGCTCAAAGTTCATACCTTCTTTTTGCTCTCTCATGCTCATAAAGTGATATGAGTAACTATTAAATGAAGCTCTCTCTAGCTCAGAAAGTTACACGAGTAACTATTAAATGAAGCTCTAAAACAAAACTTGTTCTCCTAAACTCAATTCTGAATTGTCTTCAGTCCAAAACGCCATAAAAACTATAACCACACAATTGACAACTTAACTTTTTGCCTATGCCACGAAGGCTCAGCTAACATGATTAAAAAGCAAACTAACAACCAAAAAACAGCTGGTCGGTCAGCTACGCGGTACCTCGCCTTCATGACGGTTAGATTAACACCTTTCAGAATAAGCTGCTTCGACTCTGCGATTACGGCTGAGAGCTCTTTAACTTCGAGCAGCAATTTCGGGGACCCTCCGCGGTCAGCAGCGGATGACGATGGCGTTTCGCAGGCGACGGATGCTCTCACGCTACCAAACGACGGCCTTTAGGATTGGTGACGGCGGCGATTTTGCAAGCAAAGCTTGGAAAGCAGAGAGCCATTGAAAGAATCGTAGAGGTGCGTTTAGGTAGGAAAAAAGAAAAAAGCAATTGATGATTTTAGTTATGTGGCCTCTCCGGTCCTCGTTCGTCAGGTTCCGTGCACTTCGCTCTTAATCGCTGATTATATATTTGGAAAATTTGGTATAAACAAAATTATCATCTATTATATTGATTTTCTTCTACAAATAAACCCTACAGTAAATTATATCATATCATAAAAGACCCAACTGTAATGGTTGTTTTTTCAAATTAGGCTCGTGTTAACTAATTTTTTTTCTTTTTATTTTTTTCTTCTCATTTTTCTATTTTAATAAATCTCAAAAATTTGAAAAATAATACCTCGACGAACATTCCAAGAAATTATTTATAAAATAACTAAATATAAAAATAAATACGAAATGGGTTTTTATAGAAAAATACATAATAGAAGAATGAACTTAGGAATCAGTCCCCTTGCTTTATTTTGTGAAAAGGTACTGCCATTAAGCAAAATTTTAGTTCTAACTCCTGAAACTACCATAACACCCTTATCTTTCCCAAACAATAATAATGAAAAGGAAAAACAAATAAATATGGATACGCTGAATAGAAACGTCGAAACAAAATCATCCTCCTCCCAAGCTACTCGACCAACAAAGGTTCGGACTACTACCGCACGATAGGCACACACTGCTCACTGTAACCACTTCAAAGGCCTCTCAAGCGGCCAATCCTCCACAACCATGTCATCAAATTCGCCCACCAAAGTCCAAACAATTTCGCTCGTCTGTCACAAATCCTCACCTTTTACGCTTTTACCCAAAACCAATCTTCCTCTGCCAGGAAATCTTTGAAGAAGCCCAGATGAAGTCTTCCACTACCTGGAGTTCGATCATCTCTTCAGTTGTAAGCATCCACATGCGGGCTTGGGTTGTTCGTCATGATGGTGGGTTTGGATGAATGATGTCGTGCCATATTCCTTAATGATTTTGTACTTCATGTGTGACAAAGGCGTGTTTCATGGTTGGAAATTATGTGTCCGCGGGATGCAGATGAGAATAGATATAGACCAAGTGCGGAAGTTTATATATGCTAGGAAGATGTTCAACGAAATGCCTAAGAGAGTGGTGACATGGAGTGGAAAGATTAATGCATACACGCCGAAATGTGGTGGCATGGAGTGTGATGAAGTGTGGGCGAGGTAACCGGCGGCGCATAATAGAGGATCGTGCAAAGAACCAATCAATAAAGATCTAAATTAAATGGTTTGCTGCCGATGAATGCAATATTCATTTTGTGTAGGATTTGTTTTGATTGGTGCATGATCATGTTTAATTATTTTTTATCTGATTTGTAATGCAAGTAGAAAAAAAACTAGTTTTTCATGTTTTCGGTGATTCATGGCATCAACACTTGATATGGTTCATTAAAACAACAATTTTTGTGGATGTATTCGCCCCTTTCAAAGTATTTGTTTTATGAGAATCGGTATTTTATATGACAATCAGGTATTATTTTCATATTTTAAGTATTTTATGTTCAAATTAAGGTAGTCGAAAGATTATGTATGGCAAGTAGAAAAAAAATAGTTTTTCCATGTTTTTGGTGATCATGTCATTAACAATATTAGTGCTTAATTTTGCTCAAACAATATAGTGAGACGATTAGAGTTATTAGTGACTAAACATTTTAGCCTTAAATGTATCGCCCCAATCGACGTGTATTTCTGTTCATGAGAACATTGATCATCACACACTAAAAAAAAAAAAAGAAGTTTTCCTCATCTTTACTTTCGCTATAAGTTGGATACTCGGATTCATCACTAAAATACTAAAATTATGGCAACAAGTACTTAAATTTGGACCAAAAATACTCATATTTATGCGACAAATACCTCCAAATTGGGATGGATCATCTAACACAAATGATTGATCATCACAAACACAAAAAGGAAGTTTTCCCATCTTTACTTTCGCTGTAAGTCGGATACTTGGATTCATCGTTAAAATACTAAAATTTGGCAAAAAGTAATTAATTAGACCAAAAATACTCATATTTATGCGAAAAATTCGTCCGAATTGGGATGGATCATCTAACACTAAAATGTTAGCTTGTAATTAAACATCATAACTAATAAGAACATTGATCATCACAAACACTAAGAAAAGAAATGTTACCCATCTTACCTTCGTTGTAAGTCGTATACTTGAATTCATCGTTAAAATACTTAAATTAGAGCAGCAAGTACTCAATTTTGGACCACTAATACTCATATTTATGCGAAAAATACCTCCGAATTGGGATGGATCATCTAACACTAAATGTTGGCTTGTAATCAAACATCATAACTAATAAGAACAACATCATCACAAAAACTAAACAAAGAAGTTTTCCCCATCTTACTTTCATTGTAAGTCGGATACTTGAATTCATTATCAAAATACTTGAATTAGGGCATCAAGTACTTAATATGGGACGAAAAATACTCATATTTATGCAAAAAATACCTCCGAGTTGGGATGGATAATCTAACACTAAAACGTTAGCTTTTAATAAAACATCATAACCAATAAGAAATTGATCATCACAAACACTAAACAAAGAAGTTTTCCCCATCTTACTTTCGTTGTAAGTCGAATACTTGAGTTCATTGTCAAAACACTTAAATTAGGGCATCAAGTACTTAATTTCGGACAAAGCTACTCATATTTATGCAAAAAATACCTCCGAATTGGCATGGATAATCTAACACTAAATGTTAGCTTTTAATCAAACATCATAACTAATGAGAACATTGATCATCACAAACACTAAGAAAAGAAGTTTTCCCCATCTTTACTTTCGTTGTAAGTCTGATACTATTCACTGTTAAAATACTTAAATTAGGGCGAAAAGTACTTAATTTTAGACAAGAAATACTCATATTTATGCGAAACATACCTCCGAATTGGGATGGACCATCTAACACTAAAATGTTAGCTTCTAATCAAACATCATAACTAATAAGAACATTGATCATCACAAACACTAAGAAAAGAAGTTTTACCCATCTTTACTTTCGTTGCAAGTCGGATACTTGAAATGTATCCCAATACTCCTGCGTTTTCTGCGACTTTGCTATATAGAGGCTTAATGGATTTATAATGCTCTCATCCCCGAGTTTTGCTTAGCATGAATTTTGTGTTTAGCTGGAAGCTAAATCAGGTTTTGGAACGTAAATCAACATTTACAATTAACATTTAGACCCGTGCACACGTTTTCACAAAACAATTTGACCAACAAGCTCTCATTCTTGGTCAATTAACATTTAGACCCGATAATGTTTTGTCAATTTGTTTCCAAAAAATATCGGTTCGTCTGCGTTAATTCTACCTATCCTCGGTGTGAAAGATAACAGCACTACCATAGCAAATGGTTTTAGATCAGCTGAAGAATGATGATAAATCTAAGCCCCTTAATCACGAAAAAAAAAAAGAATAGTTCTTGTACGTTATACTTTCATGGGATTACTTGTAAGAGATTGTAAATGGGAAATTAAGTCCAGCAACATTCTTTGATCTTAAAGAGTAATTTTATGGGACAACCAATAAATTTGGACAACAGTATTTGCTTCTCTGCCCAAAAAACTAATCAAAATTCAAAGCATTGTTGAAATTTTTATTCCAGATAAGTTCTTCATTCAGCTCCATTCCAAACTTCAGCTACATTGTCTACAGACACGGATTTTGCTATTATCGCATCATTTTTGGTTCTTCAATTATGCTAAGAAAAACCTCGGAAACGTTTCAAAGAACTGAAATCTCGGCTCATTGAAGCCAAACACAGTAATTCCTCGAAGAAAACCACGCAGTCAAGCACAAACACAACGGCCAACGCCAACGGCACATACTCAAACCCATAGGACTTCGAGACTCAGATCGTAACGCATCAAACGCGAAAACGAACTCCGGCTTGAAATCTTCTGCCTTGGGTATGCTTAGGTTTGAACCTTCCGCAAGTCAGTTTTTTCTTTCGTTTCTGAATTAGGATTTGATTATGAGGTCTTCGCAAAGGGCCGATATGGGTCGACGGGAGATACTCCTCCGCCGTGTTTTTTTATGACAAGATGCGTGCGTATGGAGTTTTGTTTTCTATGACTGGAGAAGGTTTTTATTTTATTTTTTATTGACAGCATTGAGAAGAGGGCATTACGGTAACTTGCATGTGAGGGAGTGGAAATAAAATTTCCTGCCTAGTGTCGGTACCTAGGCATAAAACTGAACTCACGGGGACTGATTCTTAAGTTAAGTTGTCATTGGGTATTTTCCCTAAAATTCCCTTACGAAATAAAAATAATGTATTCAAAAAAATCATGTAACTTTAATTATATTAATTAAACCTTAAAATAACTCCAACATGCAACAAAAGACTTTCAATGTAAATCCCACGAAAGTTCTAGTACATTAATTAAATAAAAGAAAAATAGAATATCAAATACTTAGACCGAAAATTTCCTGAAACTATAAATAAGTTAACTAAAAATTAAAATTTATTCGAAAGATACATATTTTCGTCGAGGTATTTTTTTAGTTTCATTTTTTTTCCCAATATTATGATTTATTATACCTAAGTTTGAGTAGTTTTTCTTTTGCAATTTTTGAAAGATTTTCCGTGGAAAATTTTGTTTTGATTTTTATTGCTTTTTTCATGTTGGGGATATATTTAACGTTTAATTAATATATTTTTAAACATTATAGGGTAAAGTCCATAATACACCATGTAATTACGTTGAAATGAAAGATACTATCATATGCTTTTTTATTCCGTAAAACTCTGCTCATTGAACGTAGCGTACCCTCATTGTTGTCGAAGCACCATATCTTTCAGTATTGTTCAAAACTGGCATTATATGCCCCGATTAGGGTTAAAATACAAGGAACGCTGATTACATAAAGCATGAGGGTATATTGTGTTATTAATAAACCAGGGGGTTTGATGCTTATTTTAAACCACATATCGATTATCTGCACTTAGCTTATTTTTCTTAAACTTTGATTCATATTTATTTATAACTATTTTATTAAGAATTTATTAACATATTTTATTTATTTATTCTGGTAATTTTGAGTTAATTACAGGTTTAATATATGAAATAGAAAAATAGAAGTAAAAAACAAAACAAAGTAAAAGAAAGAAATTTAACCTATTGAGTATGTTAAAAATTACATTGGTCTAATTTGGGAAGATACCTATTATAGTTGGGTTTATTAAAAAATAATTTAGTGTTGTATTTTGAAGAAAACTAATAGGATGAATTATTTATATCAAATTGTTTTTCTATATATTGCATAAGTTTTCCCTTCGAACTTATTTACGGTCAAACGTGGGTATTATTGTATTGCCTCTATACAAACTATCGCTTTGAATAAAAATCTCTGGACAATTTTTATTCAGTCATTAAGAGAGCTTTAGTTTTAAGGGTAAATTTGCATTCAGTCCCTAGTTAGTATGTTGGTAAGAGTTCAGTCCCTATCAGAGGTCACACTAGTTTTAAGGACCAAAAAATTCGAAAATTGCAGAGATAAGGATTTAAAATATGTATTGACGAAAATACCCGTCCAACATACTGATCGACACGTGGTGTGTGAATGAAAAGTGCGACAAGTAATAATTAAAACGAATACTAAATTACTGTCACCGACGTGCGATAGGCAGTGGACCTATCGTTTGTAGTGTAGTAAAGCGAGTAAACGAGTATCGAACACGAGGAATAAATCAAGTACTAGTAATAACTATCGACTCGATATTTAGCCTAAATAAAATATGCCGGTGGTGTTACGGACTATCCTAACAGATTACTCCTAAATCAACGAGAGACTAAAAGAATACGCCTAAACTGGTGAAAACTTTCAGATAATAGAGATGTGCTCGGGATTCGAATCCCGCTAGGTACTCTCGGTTAAGACAATGAATTCTCGCTCCTACGTGATTCTGACTAGATCGCAGTAATTTCCTACCCGCTCACGAATTTGCTGTCGCCCTAAACGCTCGCGCGGATCTAAGGTTCAGTAATTACTAAAGGCGAGGATCGAGTATTTGCTTTCGCCCTATACTCGAATCTTATCTTCTATGAACGGCCTAAACGTTTCTTAGCTGTCGCCCTAAACGTTTATCCACACGATCACTTCAACACATAGACATATTAAAGCGACGAATCATATTCATAGAACGATAAATAGTCAAAAACACGAAGTCACGATGATATACGTCTTAACTACGAAATATCATAGCGTTCATCTAATCCCAAACAAACGGGATTTAGCTACTCATAATTGACGGGAAAACAACGAAAGAAATAAGAAACGAAGAAGAAGAATTCATGATCTTGAATACTGATGATCTGGGATGGTGGCACAGATGAATCTTCGTTCTGCGTTTAATTTGGTGTGACTGCGTCGTTGATCCGTCTCTCGCGCTTCTCCAATGAAATTCTGCGTTTCTCTGGCGTCTGTAATTCGCCTCTTATGAGTTAGGGTTGATATCTGGTGAGAATCCCCCCTTTCTGAGTCGAAATCGGTCTTTTATAAGAAATTTCGCACTGGTCACGGCCTGGGACATGGGCCGTCACGGCCGTGACCATCGCCGATTATGTGCGATAATATCGCTATATACGCGTCACGGCCAAGTGCATAGGGTGTCACGGCCGTGACCATTGGCAGTGAGTTCATCGTCGCTTCTGTCCCTGGTCACGGCCACGTGCATTGCAAGTCACGGCCGTGACCATCGTCTGGCTCGCTCTCTGTCCTTGGTCACGGCTACGTGCATTGCACGTCACGGCCGTGACCATCATCAGTGTTCCACTCCTCCGCGCGCTGTCCCCTGTCACGGCCGTGACGCGTGATGCGTCTGACCGTGACCGAGGGCAGTGTTGCCCTTTTTGCTCCGTTTTGCTCCGTTTTCGCTCCTTTTCGCCCGAAACTCGTCCCAAGCTCCTTTAATATCAAAATAAGTGTAAATATGTGATTAATGCTCAAAGTGATTGCTAAAACTATATTATATCCCAATAAAGTACTACGATAAACGCACTAAAATGCGTTTATCACATACTGAACTAATAGTTATTTTCCGGCGACTTTCTGTTATGCTTTTAGATTATATTGTTACAAATGTCTAGCGAACTGTTATTTTCCATACCTTATATGTTACTATGATGCAGAAAATTGTTATCGGCATAGTATTTATTTAAGAATCCCGTTTTTACAGTGAATCGAGGTCCGAAATTTCGAATGGCCATTAACCAACAAAAATCGGCGTGTAATTTAGGATGTACTGTGGTATTGACGAAGCATGTAAGATTTGTATGAGTTTTTTCATCTTTCTATTTAGGGGTCTAATATGCGAAAATAAGACGAAATCGAAGCCATTTTTGGCACCGATTACATCTAATACGTACAAATTCGAAGTACCCATAGTATGGGCAGCTCGGTGCGGCTCATTGTCTGCTCGTTCGTCCGACCTTCATCTTTCAATTTCGCAAAAAATACGATCGACCCCAATAATTTGGGTATATTTTTACTGTCTCCAAACTGTTACTCGGTCTACCAAATTCGTTACCATTTGTGACGAACTCGTTACTATGTCTGCTAAATCCGTTATTTAACGGAGCTAAATTGTTACCATCCGTACTGTTATAATTTGCGAAACAAGATTGAATCAAAGCCGTTTTTGCCAACGATTACATTAATATGTATCAATTCGAAGTACCCATAGTATGGGAAGCTCAGTGCGGCACATTGTCTGCTCGTTCGTCCGACCTTCGAAAATACGATCGACCCAATAATTTGTATATATTTTTACTGTCATCAAAGTTGTTACTCGGTCTACCAAATTCGTTACTACGTCTGCCAAACTCGTTATTTATACGTAATTAATTGTTACCATGTGTAGGTTCTAATTTGCAAAAACAAGATGAGCATGAACAAAGGACTTGGACTATTGGTTAGTTAAAGTGAAATATACACTTTTTCTATCGAGATTCATGTTTTCTTCCATGAATACTTAGTGACTCCATGAATATTAGTTGTTTATTACAATCCAGATGGTCGACCTAACATAAATGATTCAACAAAATAATGACATCTTCGATTAATCTTAAATGTAAACTCTATGTTGTTTACTGATTTCAAGCAGTAACAGTTTAAGAATGATTAGCAACAATTAAATACGAGAAGATAACAGAAATTGATATGTAGGTAACAAGGAAATACAACACGAGTAACATAATACGTAATAACAATAACAATTTAATATGTAATTAGTTTACTTTATGATTTTCAAATTTTATGCTTCAAACACGCTATATTCACTAAAATATATCAATTTACGAAGTTTTAGATAAAAATATACTAGTTTAGGTTGTAATTTTCGGGGAGATTATGTTGGAATTGAAGGATGTGAAGTATGTAGTATGGAAAACAAGTAGCACTCTTCTTGAAAGGATGATCATGCTTCTACCAAGTTGATTCTACTTACACAAAACGTTGTGGAAATGAACTATTAGATGTTTATTACAATTCAGATGGTCGACCTAACATAAATTACTCGACAAAATTAATGATATCTTCAATTAATCTTAATCACAAACCCTATGTTGTTTACTGATTTCTTGCAGTGATAGTTTATCAGCGATCAGCAACAATTTGAAGAGGAGAAGATAACAGAATTGATATATAGGTAACAAGGAAACACAACACGAGTAACAGAATTCATAGTCACAATAACAATTTAATATGTAATTAGTTTACTTTATGTTTTTTAAATTTATACTTCAAACACGCTACATTCACTAAATATATCAATTTACGAAGTTTTAAATAAAAATATATTAGTTTATGTTGTGATTTTCGTGGAGATTATGTTGGAATTGAAGAAGTTGGAGTATATAGTATGGAAAACAAGTGCACTCTCTTGAAAGGATGATAATGCTTTTACCAAATCGATTCTACTTACCAAACATTGCAAAAATGAACTATTAGATGTTTATTATAATCCAGATGGTCGACCTAACATAAATGACTCGAAAAATTAATGACATCTTCAATTAATCTTAATCACAACCTTATATTGTTTTCTGATTTCATGCAATAACAGTTTACGAATGATCAGCAACAATTGAAGAGGAGAAGAGAAATCGATATGTCGGTAACAAGTAAACACAGCACGAGTAACAGAATATATAGTCAAAATAACAATTTAATATGTAATTAGTTCACTTTATGATTTTCAAAATTTATACTTCAAACGCGCTACATTCACTAAAATATGTCAAATTACGAAGTTTTACATAAATATATATATATAAGTTTAGGCTATGATTTTATCACAAATCCTAATTTACAAATTATAATAATTCTGGTAACACATAAGCATATAATTAGTAACAGTTTTACGCATATCGGGTAACATTAATCAACGCTTGATTTTATTTAGACTCCCGCCCAAAGTTCATCTCATTCGGTTTTCCGCCCGAAATTTCATCGACAATTTAGTAACAAATTTGGTCAACATAGTAACAGAAACACATATACTAATAACAGATCCTGAGAATTTTACAAATCAGCCAAAACGAAAAAAATACACCAAACTTTATAGGGTCGATCGTATTTTCGCGAAATTAAAAGATGAACGTCGAATGACCAATGTGCCGCACCAAGCTTCCCATACTATGGTACTTGGAATATAAACATATTAGATGTAATCGTTGCCAAAAAACGGCTTTGATTTCATCTTATTTTCGCAAATTCGAACACAGCACATGGTAACAATAAAGTTTAGTTTAATAACAGTTTTGACTGACCTAATACGATTTTGGCACAACAGGTAACCGATTTGACACTGCGAGTAACAGCTTGGACACATAAAATATAACCAAATTATTGGGGTCGATCGTATTTTCTCAAAATTGAAAGATGAAGGTCGAACGAACGAGCAAAAAATGAGCCGCACCGAGCTGCCCATACTATGGGTATTTCGAATTTGTACGTATTAGATGTAATCGGTGCCAAAACGGCTTTGATTCCGTCTTATTTTCGCATATTAGAACCCTAAATAGAAAGATGAAAAAACTCATACAAATCTTACATCTTGCTTCGTCAATACCACAATACATCCTACATTACACGCCGATTTTGGTTTGGTTAATGAGCATTCGAATTTTCGGACCTCGATTCACTGTAAAAACGGGATTCTTAAAATAATACTATGCCGACAACAATTTTCTGCATCGTAGTAACAGATAAGGTATGGAAAATAACAGTTCGACATTTATAATAATATAATCTAAAAGCATAACAGAAGTCGCCGGAAAATACTATTTTGTTCAGTATGTTGGGATGGGTATTTTCGTCAATACATATTTTAAATCCTTATATCTGCAATTTTCGAATTTTGGTCCTTAAAACTAATGTGACCTCTGACAGGGACTGAACTCTTACCAAAAATACTAACTAGGGACTGAATGCAAATTTACCCTAGTTTTAATTCAATAATTACATTCGGATTGCTTTACTTTCTAGTGGACTTGCTTATAATAAATGATGCGATGAAGGGCAGCTCTCGATGTTCAAAATCAGTAATTCGAGCTATATTACCATTCTTAATCACTGCTAAGACAAATAAATAACTAAAAGCAACCACCGATGACTGATGGTAGAGACAAAGTATATATTTGTTCCAAGTGTAGTTAAGAAACAAAAATTGATAATGTTTTCGCATGATAAAAAAATAAATAACAATGCGCTTGGTGGAATTTAAAGATAAATCACTTAAACTTCAGGTGTTTATGACAGTAATGCAATGACAATTTGCACTGATTTTATTACTTAATGCTCCCTTTGGGAATGGACGAAGTGCACGGCCCCGAAGATGTCATAAAAGGGAACGCCTTTGAACGTTGCGACACCTTTTTCATCGGTGAATAGATTCTGCAGCAAAAGGGGAGAAAAAGAAGATCGAATATAAGCCCATCTTACGTTTATTGAAAGAATCGAAGTTTCAACACAAAGGCAGGCTTGATTCATGGATGGACGCAAGAAATTGACCATCATAAAGATCGAATTTCGAACTACTGACATATATAGAGAGAGAGAAGCAACGAGGAAGTATTTACCGGGTAATCTTATCCAGCTGTTTCTTTTTGGGGTTCAGAACATCTTCAGGCTTGCCTTCATGTCTGAAAGAAAATGATGAAAAGGCAAATAAAATATGAATTAATCGACAAAGGAAATTTAAATGGTACGATTGAAATAGAGGAGATAAATGAGCATGTACCCTGAAACGTGACAACTTCGCCAGTTTTAGCACCTTCGGGAGCTATCAAAGGCTCCACGACCGTATGTCTTGATTTGAAGCACAAAGGACCTTTGCATTTTAACGCAGCACCGTCAATAAGATAAAAAAATTTTCCCATATTAAGGTTGTGCGTGACACGGAAGAATAAATAAATTTAAGGTGCCATAGAATATTTGAGATATTTACCAGTCCTTCAGACATGACATCCCTCAACTTCCCAGGTTTTACGTTTGTTATGAGTACGACGCAACGGTTCTGTAACATGGTTAAAGTGGGAAATCAAAATTTTGAGCACATGACATACTTCGAGAAAATGCTTGTATATTGGTGTGACTGTACCGTTAATTCTTCAGGACTGTAATATTTCGCTAGCCCACTCACACTTGCCTGCATTTTGCTTCTCCAATATCTATTTCTTCAACCACAAGCTGAATCAAACAAAAATATGCTCAGATATACATGGTATTACACAAGATGCATGCATATGTAGTTGACCTCTTTCCTTGATATAATTACCATGTGAAAATACCACAGCACATACTCCACTAATATGGAGCAAACAAATCACACAAATCAAGATCTTAACTTCGATCATCAAGATGAACGCAATGCTTAAGTCACCTTACCTATCAGCTGAAGGATGTTTCCATGCTTTGCGAATTAGGCCAATCTGTATCTTAAGGAGAGTGACATTGAGCTCTTCATCTTTCTTCTCTGCTTCCTTCTCAGGTACTTTCTTCTTCTCCACAGTTTGCTTGAGATGCTCCTTCAGCTTTTTTATTTTTCTGTTGAGAGAATCCATCTTAGAGTAACATTCTATCTATTACCTAATGTATAAGTATAATGCCAATAATATAGGAAACACCAAATAGGAAAAACTTACACCATCAGCAGGTTTTGCTGTTTTTGAGCCGGCCTCTGAACCATGAGACTGCTTTTTTAACCTCTTCAACAGCTTTTTTAGCATTCGATTCTTCAATCTTTTTAGCAGGTTTCAACGCCTACAGCAGAACAAAACATCAAAGAAAAAATAATGATTACGTCAATGTATTCAATTTCTCATCACATGTTCAGTATTACTCACCGGAGGCACGGACGAGGACTTCTCCAGCGAATCTTTGTGAAAGAATCCCCAAAATTCTCCTTGTTCTGCACCAATCGTGAAATGCAAGTTTTAGAGGAATAATGACTCTTATGAGAAATAATTTTCTCCCATGTCAGCATTCTCACAAAAACATACAAAAAAAAAAAACACATCATTTGAAAACATAAACTTGACAACCAATATAAACTCTAACAAAATCATTTATTTTTCCCCCTTTCCTTTTTTTTTTTTGATTTTGTCACAAAGAAAAACACAACACAGGCGAGCAAATCAATTGGAACATTTCTTGTACCTGAATGTAGTCGATCCATCTAAACAAGTGTGGTAGTTTCCCTCTATCTGAGCTAGAAAGACCGATCTTGATGTTGCAAACAACCACGTCAGAACATTTCATTAACAAAATCCCAGAATGAAAATGGAATCAAACAATAGACAATCATGGATCATATAACCCAAAACACGCAACACCAAAATTTACTCGAAAAATCTACATACAACGGATGAATGTACAGTGGAGAACACGATAATATCAGCAACCGAAGGCTTCAATCCCCTCCCACAACACCGACTTGGAACTCAACTCTTCATTTAGCTCGGAAAGAAACTTTAAGGCACATTCGAATTCGCCAAGAACTCTTCGGCAAACTCTATCCTTTTCATCACCTGCAATCAACGCTCGTACTGTTAACTTAAAGGTATCTACTTCCTAACAATTATCGTCAAAAAATCAAACTTCACAACCATAAACTAGTCACCTCATTGTGCTAAGAATTGAGTCGCCATCTTTGGATGACTTGATGACACTTGTGCACAGGGTCTGGACATCACCGCCCACGTCACCTTTAAACGTTTCTGCCATGCAATCACTCACACCATAAGCAAACACAGCTAGAAAAAGAAACTTCATGAAATTAACTACCTCATTTTCGAAATTTAGTGACAAAAAAAAAAGCTTACCGAATCAAGAGAAAGGTGATTGCAGAGAGCTAATAGTAAGCTTTCCTTCACATTTGAAGCTGCCATTGCTGGAAATTCTACGGCGTTCGAATCCAAAATGAACTAAAATTACTAGGGTTTTGAGCTAATTTCTGAATCGACGAGAAAAAAATAATATATATTTTCTTTATTTTTTCCCTGTTTTTTTTCGGTTCTTGCGCATAGCCCATTAGATTTGGGCTTATGGGCTTCAAATGCTTTTTTTAGGCCCACAAAATATGTTAATGTATTAAGAAATCGTTAGTCGCTCCAATCATAACTTAGGCATGATGGCTGCTTCTAGTTCTCTATCGAAATCTACTCGAAATTCTTTCGTGGAGTAAATTACCAAAGAACCCTTCGGTATATACTCCGAGCTCATTACTCAAATAGCAAGTGCTATCACCACCTCCTTCACCACCATTTGCCACTGATAAGGCCCTTTTCCGTCATTTCAAGTTCGAAGTCCGTCCAATTCAGAAGATTATCATCATCGGCGATGAGCGGAGGCGACACTGCGGCGGCGGCGGAGTTCCACTTGTCTCCGACGAGCACCGTTAAGATTCAGAAAGGTGACATCACGCGGTGGTCGATCGACGGCTCGTCTGACGCAATCGTATGTCGTTACTGTCTTTCGTTTCGCTTCTGATATTAGCAATTGTCTTACTGTTTGTTAGAGAATTTCTGTCCCACATAGGAAATTAATATCACCCGATTAGTAAGACCTTTTGACCCTCAATTTAACATGGTATCAGAGCGGGTTCGATCTCCGTGTTATCGCGCATGTTTCACTCATCTCACCGATTTCATATGTCCACGGTGTTAGGCTTTGAATTATGCCACTCGTGAGGGGCCATTTTGAGAATTTCTGTCTCACATAGGGAGATTAATATCACCCGAATCAGTATATAAATCTAATAGGCCTCTCCACCTAACACCAATTGGTTTCAGGTTGGAACCCTTAATTTAACACTGTTTGTGTTCAGATTTAGAAAGGGATTCGATGATGTGCGTATTGCTCCGCGCGAATCATTCATCGCACGTCTCTCTTTGCTTTTTTGATAGGTCAATCCAGCAATAAACGAATGCTTGGTGGTGGTGGCGCCGATGGAGGTACGTACATCACTTTCTCCTCCATTTCTGTTCAAACTCATCTTTTTGCCCTAATGATGCTGTTCATCATCGTCGCTTCACTGCTTGTCCTGCCTTACGATCGATGGTTATTATCTTCGATGACGTACTCTCCCTTTCCGAACTCATTTTGCCCTAATGATGTTTGTTCATCATCGTCGCTTCACTTGCATGTCCTGCTTACGATCGATGATTATTATCTTCGATGACTTACTCTCCCTTTCCACATTTTCTCGAAAGCCATACATCGAGCCGCTGGGCCAGAGCTGCTCGAGGCGTGCTATAGATCCCAGAAGTCAGGCCTGGGGTTCGTTGCCCCGCTGGAGAAGCAAGAATTACTCCGTAAGTCCAAAAATCGAAAACAATTTTATCTTCTTTTAGCACATGGAACTTGCATCTTATTAGCCCTCTTTTTTCGTATGGTCTATGTAAGTTATCGGTTGTTATGCTAATGCCTTGATATGAACAGAGGTTTTCGGTTGCCAGTATCCCATGTTGTTCATACAGTTGGACCCATCTACGATTCTGATCGAGACCCAGAAACCACGTTGAGGAACGCATATAGTAAGTTGCACATTGCTGTGGTGTGTAGTATCAAGTTATTGACTCGAATAAATGTTACGCTTACAACATTCATCATGATGTATTTTGCAGGAACTGCTTACGGGTTGCTAAAGAGAACAACATTCAGTATCTCGCGTTCACTGCTCTATCTTGTGGGGTTTATGGGTACACACGTTTTCCTCCGTTTGACAGTAACATCTTCAATTCAAACACGGAACATGATTTTTCGAATTGTTAAACTTACTCCCACGTACGGTAGGGGATTCAAAGAATCTCGTTTAAAATGGGGATAAGATGTATAGGTCAATCATTATTGTGTTATGCAACGCTTTGTGACTGCAGATACCCAATCGATGAAGCTGCGACTGTGGCCATTTCTACGGTTAAGGATTTGCAAAGGGTGTAAGGGAGGTAATGAATACTTCTTCTTTATTGTCGAGTTACTGCAATATGAAACTAACCGCGGTTTATCCTCTCATGAAGGTGCACTTTGTTCTGTTCAGCGACGAGATTTACAACGTATGGGTGAACAAAGCAACGAGTTGCTCTAACAAATGATTTACAGTGTCTTATGTTCAGTCATGCAAAAAGCCTACACTGCAAACATTCATCATCAAATCTTGTAATGATTTGTGTACTTTTTGATAACGTTCTGATCTCAATATCGTCATTCGTAGGAAAAAGCATCTCCAGTTTTGCGCCTGCCAATTTTTTTTTTTTTCTTTTCTTTGCCTTCTCTCTCTTTTTACAAATCTATGCACATAAGTTGAAATAATTCCCTTCTCGAAATCGTAGTTGGTCATACATTATGCAACACGTTCTTATGGCTTTGCTCAAATCACTGTTCATTGTCATTTGTCAATATACTACTGCCCACGTTGTAACGAGATTAGAATTTTCTAGATGATTCAATGAATTGTGAATTATTAATTGTAACCATGGTTTAGTAATTAATTAGGGATCGGATTATTAAAAAATTTCCAATTTATGGGAGTTACTATTTACCGTTCCCTTTTTACTAGTCACCGCCTCCTAAAGGGCTGGAAAAGACGTTTTTGCCCTTATGATATTTAAATCAATTAAAAAGAAAAAACTAACTAAATATATAATTCCGGTACGAAATACCGAAAACTACATACACAAATAAATTCGAACGATCGATCGATACGAAAAAATTTTGATTTAACATTTTAGGACCGATCGATCGATATTTTCGGACCGATCGATCGATATTGTCGTAAAAATAATTCGTACGTAGATGAATTACGAACACGGATCGAAATAGTTTGAAAAAGTCCCGACCGAAACAAAATTTCGGCCGGCGCCGGCACAACCGAACAGTAATTTCGGTCGCCACAAGGCACGACGAAACAGAATTTCGGCTATGACATGCGGCGACCGAATTTGTGTTTTTCGGTCGTGCCTTGTGGCGACCGAAATTTCGTTTTGGTCGTGCCAGTTCCGACCGAAATTTCGGTTCGGTCGGAGCTGGCACGACCAAAACAAAATTCGGTCGGAGCTGGCACGACCAAAACAAAATTTCGGTCGCCACATGTCACAACCGAAATTGTGTTTTGGTCGTGCCTTGTGGCGATCGAAATTTCGTATTGGTCGTGCCAGTTCCGACCAAAATTTTGTTTTGGTCGTGCCAAAATTTTGGTCGGAACTGCACGACCAATACGAAATTTCGGTCGCCACAAGGCACGACCGAAACACAATTTCGGTCGCTGCATGTCATAGCCGAAATTCTGTTTCGGTCGTGCCTTGTGGCGACCGAAATTACTCTTCGGTTGTGCCGGCGCCGGCCGAAATTTTGTTTCGTCGGGACTTTTTCAAACTATTTCGATCCGTGTTCGCTAATTCATCTACGTACGAATGATTTTTACGACAATATCGATCGGTCCTAAAATGTTAAATCAAAATTTTTATTCCGTATCGATCGATCGTTCGAATTTATTTATGTATGTAGTTTTCAATATTTCGTACCGAAATTATATATTTAGTTAGTTTTTTATTTTTAAATTAATTTAAATATCATAAGGGCAAAACGTCTTTTTATAGCCCTTTAGGGGGCGGTGACTAGGAAAAAGGGCCGGTGAATAGCAATCCAGTTTATATTAATCCAATAACAGCTGAGATATAAACAATCCTGCCCTGCGGGGTAAAAAGTAAAATATATATATATATATATAGATTATTTATATTGTATTAAAAGAGGAAGTGTAAGAGTTTGATTCGTGCATGGTGATGGTGATAACTGATAATACTTGTCAACATTTAAAATTATAAATTTGAGAATCATTTCATTGTGCAGCAGAACTCATCTGGTCAGTTGGCAACTCACACAGACTATTCCTTCTTCTTCCCTTTTCCACAGAGTGATATTGATTAACATGGCTCTTAGAACCCTAATCGCTAGGAAATCCCTTACAACAACGACGCCCAATTGGGGCTTATTCGCTCGCTTCAGACCGTTTCACTTCCCGATCTTCCGTACGATTATGGCGCGCTCGAGCCAGCTATCAGCGGCGACATCATGAGGCTTCACCACCAGAAGCATCACCAGACCTACGTCACTAACTACAACGCCGCCCTCGAGAAGCTCGACGGCGCGATAGCCAAGGGAGATACGTCCACGGTCGTCAAGCTGCAGGCCGCAATCAAATTCAACGGCGGAGGTAGGCTGATTTTCGTCGCTATTCACCGAATAGGTTCTTCTTTTCCTTTTTCCCATGCGTGGCTTTGGTGGACTTAGCGACTGGATTGGTTGTTCCGTTGGCATTTTTGGAATTGGTACCTGATTTAGCTTGTTGCTTGTGGCTTTGTGTATGAAGGAACTGCAACTGAAATTTAATGGTGCCTACTAGGAGTTTTTCTGTATGAAGGTTGAAGATTCAGCTCAATTTTTTTTGTTTTTTTTTTACTTTTCAATGCAGGGCATGTCAATCACTCAATCTTCTGGAAGAATCTCACGCCTGTTAATGTAAAGTTCAATTGGCTGATTGGATCTGGTTTTCATTCGCTATCATTCCAATTTACATATCTCTCTAGTGATTTATAAACCCTATTCTCAGGAAGGTGGTGGCGAACCTCCCAAGGGGTCTTTGGGTCGGGCTATTGACAATGACTTTGGGTCATTTGATGCTTTAATACAGAAGATGAATGCTGAAGGTGCTGCGTTGCAGGGTTCTGGATGGGTGGTAAGCTTTTATCCCGTTGTATATAAGTAATATATTTCTTTTGGGAACATTATTAGATGTGGCGCTTATCATCGTTAATGAAGCTCTGTAAGAACTGATCATCTAATTTGGCCTTTCGATAATCTCCAGTGGCTAGGTCTGGACAAAGAATTGCAGCGCCTGGTAGTTGAGACAACGGCTAATCAGGTGCGTGCCTAGTTTAACACCACCTATTTCTTGGATTTATTGTTCGCCCAGTGTTGGCAGCTTTAAGCTCTTGTTTTGTTTGTATTTGTTGTTGTTTGGTCTGCTAATCCTTCAAAAGCATGATGTTATCTTCTGGCTTTTCATGTGATGCAATAAAAAAAATGCTTCTGTCTGATTGTAGCAGATTATGTTATAAAACTTCATTTTGCTCAAACTCTCTCAATTTGTATCGCAGGATCCTCTAGTGACGAAAGGAGCAAGCTTGGTACCTCTGCTGGGCATTGATGTCTGGAGCATGCTTACTATCTGCAGGTAACTTCTTCAAGCATAAAACAATACTGATAGAGAGGGGGTTTTCAAGAACTAAACTGACCTTTCTTAAAGGGCAATAATACACTCAGACAATTAAGTCATATATGTGGGATGCCTAATGCATCCTCATGTTCTCTGTAATGGTTCGTTTTTAGTGTGCGTTCTCCCCTTAACTGATAACGCTGTTATCCCTCGGCCTTCTTCTCATTGCTGCAGTACAAAATGTAAGGCCGGACTACTTAAGAACATATGGAAGGTCATAAACTGGAAATATGCTGGTGAAGTTTATGATAAAGAGAGCCCTTGAGTGCTTTATTACGTTCTCTACTTGTTTATTAGTCTTTTGTACTTTTGTGTGTGAGAAAATAAACGAACGAATAAATGAATAATGGGTTGTTGCTGTAAGTAATGTGCTATATAATAAGGCTTTAGAACCTCAGCAACTGCAATATGCAGTTGTGAAGATCAACACGAAATCGCAAGGAGAAAACAAGGCAATCGACTCAAGTAATATCCACATCTTTACTTATCCTAATTGTCTTTGTTCATTGTTGTCCGATGGCCGGCAGAAGTATGTATAATATTGTCCCTGAAGTTAGTAAAAAGACAAGGTTGTTGTACTCTCCGTTTTCATACATGCAATTCCCTTTTTGTCACGTCCCCAGCTAATCGAAACGAAAGAACAATCTTCGTAATAATAATGATTGTCATGTTATACTCGAAAGTAGGTCGAACAAATCATCGAAGTTCCCACCGAGCTCGTCTCATCTTCCGATGGCATGAATAATATAAAAGTTCAAAATTCTTTTCGTCGAAAAGCAAAGCAAAATCACTAGCTTTTGGACCATGTTCAAGCCTGAAGTGAGGCACTTTGTTCCTTCAGTGAGCGTAGTGGGGGACGATTACTGCTTCCCGTACTTAGTGAGTTTGAGCGTTAAGAAAAGGATTGGAATCCCAGACAAACACGTCGAGGTTTTGGACGCTGATGGAATCCCACTTGTCCAAGTCGAGGGCAGTTTCTGGCAATTCAAGAAGAAGAAGAGAACGATGTACGATCAGTTTGGCGCGCCTCTAATCACCATGGAAAGAAAGGTACGTACGTAATTTCTCTTACTTATCTTTAAAGCCCTATTCACGGTTTTTTTGAGACTCTTTAAGATTCGAAAACAGCTCTAAAACAGTATAGTTTTGGTCATTATTGATCATCAGGGAATCTCATTGCATCCTCAGTGGATAGCTTACGCCGGCGATTGCAATCACGGAAGCAATGTTCTGTACGCCGTGCGAAAATCTCACAGTTTTCAGCTGAAAGGAGAGCTCGAGGTCTTCCTGGCGAGCAACTCGAAGGAAGAAATCAGCGATTTTCGTGTTGTGGGGAGCTACTTTTCTAAGTCGTTTAAGGTGTACGAAGGCGAAACGTAATCGCTGAGGTACGCATGCGTTAACCTTGTTCTTGATTATCGTTAAGGGTTTTTAGGATGATTTCATGCGTATTTGCAGGTGAAAGAGAGGTCCAAACTGGGAACTTTGGGCATAAGGGAAAGCTTTGAAGCAAGAATCTATCCTGGGATTGACTATGCATTTATTGCATCTCTCCTAGTGATATTCATCGAAAATAACATGTCGTAATAACACTAACAATATGGTCTAAGCTTCATTCAAGTGAAGTCATTCAAGATCAAGTTTTTCTTTTCATGGAAATCGAGTTTGCGATGCAAGGATTCTAATTATCCGATATAAAGAAAAACACAAAACAGAAGATTAAAGGTGGATTTTGACTCAAATTTTCTGTCCCAAATCCAAATAAAAAGCATCCCATGTGACAAAATCCCATATTAATATGCAATCCCCATATTGATGACCACTGTCTTGAAAGAAACTATGACATGTGATTCATACATACATACATATTATTACATGACATAAAGTCACAATTCCAACCAAAACCTCGTAATAAAACGACCTTATTTACCAAATCAACAACAATATAAAAAAAAAAAAAAAAGCTTCACAATATAACAATCAAGAAATGGAATGCCTCCTATCCTTGCTCGGCTTACTCCTCCTATTCCCCTGAGCCATCATCGCCTCGACCTTCATGAACTTCCCCAACTTCTTCACCGAACTCATGAACGACTTCTTCGGCAACGTGGCTTTTGAGCCGCCGACGCCGAAGAAGAAATCACAGAAACATTGCTTACACTGATCGCCAGCGGACTACTGCTAACGCTACGCCCGCCGCCGCCTGCGGACGACCTCTCAATCTCCTTCATCATCACCTTCATCTTCATGAGCTCGAGCTTCAAATCTTGATTCTCCCTCCTCAGAGTCGCCAGCTCGTCCACGGGCTTGTCGACGATGGGCTGCAGTGGAAGAGGAGAAGAAGGCGGCGGCTCGCTGCTGTGGTCCATGGCCTCCCTTAAGCGCTGCTGCTCGTAGTAGAGGACTTGGACCACGGTCTGGACGGGGAGACGGTCATTCTGAGCCGCGTGGGCGCATGCCTCTCGGGATAGCTTCTGGCAGTCCATCACGGCGCATACCTTCTTTCTCTCCGCGTCGCTCAGGGCGGGATGAGCCTGCAATTCGTTTTTTTTTTTGTTAAAATTCGCTAGGCGCTAGTTGGGCGCACAGATGGCATAGGCGGGGTTTTTAGGCTGATAGTCGGTATACCCGTTCTTTTAATTATTTTTTGTTGATATGTTAATATGCCCAAAGTAAAGGTGTATATAAAATTTTATCCACCTAAATATATAAAATCAACCCAAAATAAAGTTTTTTAGAAATTTTTTTCAAAATGTGAAAAATAAAAATCCGCCTAGTCGAATATCACGGAAGGGGCCGCCTAGGCCGAGTATTAAAAACCAGTGGGATTGGCCTAATGGATTGGGAGCTGGTATCTCATCCTAGGTCACGGGTTCAAACCCCATGATTATCGGATTATGCGAATTTTGGTACATATTCGCATGATTCCTGAAAATTAGTTTCATCCTCGGAGTGTGTGGTGTAAGCACATAAGCCGATTGAGTGGGGATACTCCAGGTAAGAGGAAAAAAAACTTCGTACGAAATCAAGAAGACACAAGACGTAACGTAGTAAAGATTGTTAAGTGTTCGTCTACCTTCAGGTATATGTCGACTGCCCTATAGATGCCGTCCTCGGTTGCCCTCGACTGCTCGGGGACTAGCTCGGCCAGCCCTACGAACTTGGAGACCGACATGTTCCTATCCGAGGCGACCTCGGAGAGGTAATTCTCCATCAATTTGGTGACCCTCTCCGCGTCGTTTGCACCGTCGTATACTTTTTTCGGCCTCAAAGTAGTTTGCGATGATCCTCTCGACGGTCTCGACGTCGAAGAGCGTGTCGCCCGTGAAGGAGTAGGAAGGGATTAGGAGGTCTTCGAGGACGGCCTGACCGAGCTGTGAGGCCATCCTTTTCTCCAGGTCGAGCCGACATGCGACTGTGGTGTCGAGGTATATGGCCGATCTTAGGAGCATCGAGAGGAAGCTCACGGATATGGCGTTCTTCTCCCCCGGGAGGAGGCTCACGATCGTTTCGAGCACGACCCTCTTCTCGTGCTCCTGCCTCGGTTCGATCTTCCTCCTGACCTTTCCGAGTACATCCTAGAGAGAGAGAGAGAGAGAGAGAGAGAGAGAGAGGCGAGATGAATGATCATGTCTTGTCAGAAACAATCTGAACTTAAATATGATATACTTCCTTCGAGTTTAAGCTTGCAAGTGAAGTGTTCGTTCAGCATAGAATCAGATCTCAGGCCTAAAGGTCATAAGTACGAATCCTTACGGCCACCCATGAAATCAAACTACCTATCTAAGGCTAGATTAAAAAGAAATTAGTATAAACTAAACGTGAACATTTATCATAAAATACGATGCACTCATTGGCTATATTAGAAGGAATCAGCCTAAAACGTGACCATTTATCATAAAATACGATATGCTCCATTCAGTCTTAAACTTTTAGGTGAAGTTGTCGTTCATCATTGCTAAGTTCGGTGTTGTATAGTTTCCAGGCACGTGGCAGTCGAAATCCCGACGTTCAAGATTTCACGATCGACGAATTTCGACCGCCACGTAATCCACAAACACCGAAAAAATCGAGCCCAGCACAGTAAAACCGAAAAGCGGGAAGACAAAGGCCATTCCTTACCAAACCTCGAAGCGACTTCTGGGCGTAGAGCATGAGGATCGGAGTCAGGGCGTACTGCTTGAATCCCCGAGCCACCATCGCAATCAAAACCCTCTGAAAGAGGTCGACCCTCAACACCGTAAGGTCCTCGGCCCACCAATGTACGATCGGCCCGCCCCGATAGTCCGGCCCATTTGCGGATCCCGCGAACATGCTATCCTTGCACGCCACGTAGGCTATCGTGTCTACGCACCGCCCCACGAGCCTAACCTTCTCGGCCATCTGCATAAATTCCTCGCAAGAGCGCAAAATGGCGACGGCGCCCGCGAGCGACTTTAGGGCGACCTCGGTTAGGTATGCCTCGGTCCTCTCGACTAGGTTTCCTACGCCGTGCTCCTCGGTCATCTCCAAGTGCTCGGCGGCGCATCGGAGCATCGCCACGTTTTCGGCGTTTATCTCGAAGTTTATTCCGTAGCAGAAGTTGGAGGCGAGCTCGAACGCGCGGGGCCCGCCCGGGATTTCCGGGATTTCGATCTCGGGATTTTCCTTGTCGGCGGATTCGGACACGAGCCTCTTTATGTATCCCGATTTCGATACGAGTGGAAACTGCAAAATATGGTGCGTAAAAAATTAATTACGGTACTCAACTTTGTTGAGTGTGGATATTCCAGGATCAAAAAAAAAAAAAATTCATTACGAAAAGTAAAAGATTGTTGAACGGGGATACTTGAGGGTCGAATAAGGAAAAATATGCATGAAAAAATTCATTACAATACCTTATGCAATGAAATGAAGTCCCTCCAACATTGATAGTTTATGTCGCTTGGGATTTCCTGAGAAAATATCCTGGGAAAAATACCAAAATAGGCATAGTTTTAAATTATATTATTAGCTGGTGCAAATCTATTACACAGATTAATGATGAACCATTCGCTGGTTCTCTTCATGGCAGTAGAAAGGAGTTCCTTTTTCTTGGTGGACATTTCGCTGCTGTGTTCTTGGCCGCGAAGCTCAAGATCTACCATATCTCTCTATTACTTCGCCTTTATAGGACATGAACTGCTGCAATCTCCATTGAAATTATGCTGTAAGAGAAAGCAATTGATGATTCAAGAGTTGTCTATTTTGGCCGACAGCTGAATCTGTACGAAAATTATGAAGTGCGTTTATTACAGAAGTAGAGCAGATATCTCAAAGGGGACGATGGGGTCTTTATACTCTCCCCTACTACCTGCAATTAATATTTCTTGGACATATACACTATGGGTATATTATTACACGTTGTGAACCCCCCCATCGACGAATACTGTGCTACGAAGAGCTAATAGATGTAGAAGAATACTAGTAAGTGGTTAGCATTAGAAGGGATATGAGATGAGTGTGTGGTGCCCAAGCGAGGAATTTTATCCACATAAGTTACCATCTTAGTTTTCTTTCGCCACAATACAACTTGAACTTTTGTTTTGTTTATGATACACTCCACTCAAATCGAAATTCCAATGATGATGAAATTATTCATTTGGGCTAGCTAGTAAATTCATGAAACACGACAGACAGTCATGAATATGGACTGGGGAAAACTTTAACGGCTTAAATTGAAATTATTGTATGCGGTGTCAATGCCAATCCCACTTTGATTATAAAATTTGGTGACCTATATATGATGGGTTACTATGTTTATTGCAATTTGATTATTGAATGGAACTCCAATTGGCTAATTAATACGTTGGGTTACATGGATCTAGACTAAGGAGATTTTATTTCTTAACAACTGTACTGTATCAAGGAGATTTTATTTCTTAAAGAGGGGGCTTTTGGCAGCGAATAGGGATAGACGAGGACAGCGAACGACAACTGAGAATTAGAAAAGAAGAAAGCAGTGAATAGAAGAGAAAACCGGCGACGGAAAAATAAGAGCGGACTTGCGGCGAAGATAGAAGACGATTGACGACTAGCGAGGCGTTCCTTCCGTGATAAGCATATTATTTCTCTATTATTTTGACATTGAATATTTTGTGTTTTTATTTTATTAATATGCTAGCTTAGATTATTTTGTGATTAAGGCCATGATAGGCCGAATAACGACTACGTATTATATTTTTCTTTTCCTATTTGATCTTGTGAGTCGAGTCATGTGTTCCATGTCTGCGCTTAATGCTTGTGTATGCTTGATCAACATATGCATGTTTATTTGATTGATTTATGAGACGGACAAAGTGATTAGACCGGTTAGAACAATAAACATCGAACATCACTATGTAAAACCGACCGGAGATGGAATTCGGTTTCGTATGTGTGGTTTCCGAATCCTTAAGCGCCGAAAGCGTTTAAGCTCCGGGAATTTCATAGAGATTTAATGCTTGCATAGAAACTACAATCCTATAGACATATACGGGTTGGTTCTCTATCGCATAGGATCGCTATTGCGGGACGAACGAGTAGCGATTGTCTTAGGAAATTTTACCTTGACTGAGATTCATGATGGTTAGATAGGATAGATTTTATGAAGACGTAGGAATTATTTGTGCTGAACATGTGCCTTGGTCACTCGTCGTTAATTGATCTTTATCTCATCTATTTTATTTGCGTCTATTTTATTATTTGTGCTTTTATCTTGTTTAATTAAATCATCAAAACCATAAAAATTCTCTTAGTCTAAATTAGAATTAGTTTAATATCTTAGAATTAATCAAGCTATCTTCGTGGATCGATACTCGGACTTCGTCCGTTTTATACTACTTGCACGACCTAGTACACTTGCTAGAATTTGAGCGTGTCACTACGAATCTTATTCATACATGTGAGTAGGGTTAATCTTAGGTTTGATGAATATTTGTTGATGAATCAAACTCAAATCTCATCTATTAAAACATTTGTGACATGCATTTACTACTGATTTCAACTATTGAGAAATTTGGATAACATCAAATTACAACACCAACAATTTTAACCGCAAGCAATTAATTGAAGAGAGAAGAATGCACGTCAATATTATATGTGTATGTTTTTTGGTGCTTTCGTTTCGTCGTCATCTTAGGGTGCACAGCGAGCAATATGAGATGGCGTGGGTACTTCTTAATTTTCTCCACATGATGAATCCATGCCTCAAAGTTATCATAGCCCACCTTCTATTGATCAATACATCGTAAATTCACTCAGAAATGTTTATATGTGTTGGCAAATTATTGGTGGTTCCCTACTTATCTTTATCAGTCTTTTCTCCATTTCTTTTATGCGATCTTTGATCGTTTACAAATTTTGGTAGAAGGCATATGGGCTGCTATATTAAACCATTGAAATTGGGTCGATTATATGTTTTATGCGCCAGCTATAGTAAGCCCATAACCTTCATGCTATGTTTCCCATGGTTTTGTCTTTCCAGTAACATATTGTTCCATGGAGTTAAGGTCCAAAATATGGAAGAAATGACCGTTTCCACCACTCTACCCACCCAGTCAATTCTGTTCCACTTAATCCCTCTTTCGTAGCCACATCTTTCCGGCTAAGGAATGGGAAATGTTTACCTTGTTACATGAATCCAATTTTCATTTCATCCCCATTCATAAAATGACATGTGACACATTATACCTATCCACCAAGTTAAAATACACAATGTGTAAATAAACATATTTTTTTTGGGGGGTTGGATTTTAACCCAATTGGATAGGTAAGCCAAGGTCGTTTCCCATCATGCTTACCAAAATAGATGTATTTCCGACATGATTAATGTAACAATATTGTTATCCTCGAAATTTTCACAATTAAATATCTGATACAAGTTAATTTATTGAAGAAACCCCACTAAGAAAAGCATATCATTTTGGCTATGGGTCGTAAATCTTTTAGATATTGAGAATATCTCTCAACTAGGTAATAAATTTGAGGTGATTTTTTTCGAGCGCATCACATATTTCTTTCTCCATCTTGGTAAAGAGCATGTGATGCTTTTGGGATCAGATTGATCAATCCACGTCTTTAGTGATAAATCGTAAAATCAAGACAGACTCATCTTTTAAACAAATGTCATTGATTGCTGGAATGCAAGATTGTGTATCATACAGAACAGACGTTAATTGCGTGATATTAGGGAGCCTCCCAAGACTTGATATCTTGTAGATAACATAACATGGTTATAAGGTTTTTTCAGATGTAAATACATTATTAAATACTTTATTTCTAGTAGTATCTTTGTACTTGATATATATCTTTAGAGTCCTAGTATTCACATTCCTCTACACCGCCTTTTGAACCCCACAAACACTTGAAATTTGTAATAAATTCTTCAAATAATCACATGATTCAATAATAATTTATTTCCCAAAATTTAGCACTATTAATTGCATTGATTATTAATTTATCCAAAGGCACATTGATATAATGTTAAAATTTCTTTCATTGTACCACTCCTTATATTAATAATTCCTATAGTTTTCTGTTAACTTGTTACTATTATTATTAAAGTTATGAGGATTAATCCCCCGTTTTGCGGGCTCCGATATTTTTAAATAACTAAAATACTCTATTTATGTTATTATAATATAAATCATGTTTCAAATAATGTTTAAATACTGATTCTTATTTATATATTATAATATTAGTATTTGGAGAAAAATTAAACAACTAAAATACTTTTTCATTGAATACGTAGTCTTTATAATTGTCTATTACCTATTTGAGGATTTCAGCTATGCAATATTTATAATTAAATAGTTATTAAATTAGAATCCTTCGTAATAGGTAAGTATTTATTTATTGTTGACTTTACATATTAATCAAACTATTAACATTAAAACTCCTTTTTTTTTTATATATATATATGTGGTGTAGAATTAGTAAGTAGTTAAATGTTTTACCTATTAGTTAGGCGGTATACATAGAAAAAAATGGGTGGGAATAGAATTACCTATATCTTCCATTGTTGAAGGATAAACATAATATATCTTGTCATTTATTTAGCTTGAGAACAATGTAAAACAACTGCCTCGTTCAATGTATTCCATATATCCCTGTCACAATTTGATATTTTCTGGCGCTTAATTGGCTGCATTAGTTTATTTAATCTCAAATTGAATCCACCCACTTGTGTTATTTAACAACCAAAGCATGTACTTTATACTAATTAATCACTATCATCCATGATTAATCATTACTCTTACATGGAAATAAATAAATTAGAATTCGAAACTAAAGTCACGGGTCTGTTTAGTTACGGTAATAACACAGCCCAGCCCAGCCCAGCCATGAATATTCACATGAAATATGATGACGTTACGAAACATTGCCATCCATGCCATCGAAGTTAGTTCAAACTCGCCTGTCAAAAAGAAAATCATTTATTATTGTCACATTATTAAGAATCCGTCCAGAAAATAAACCAATAAAAAAAAATCTGATGATCAACATAAATAATATTACGGCATCTTATGCTATGTATGTATGCCATGTGTGGCCCCATATTTCCAACTTCCACGATCAAACCATATATATACACACATATAATAACTTCCTTCAACTCATTTTCAATCTTCACACACAAACACGTAGAAAGAAAATATCAACTGTCATAAAAATGGGAATAATGGCCGATCAAACTCACAACGTGCGAGTCTTAGGCTCGGGGGACCAAACCATAGTCCTAGCCCATGGGTTCGGCACGGACCAATCGGTGTGGAAGCACCTTGTCCCCCATTTGGTCGACGAGTACAAGGTTGTCTTGTTCGACAACATGGGCGCAGGCACGACCACCCCGACTACTTTGACTTCGATAGGTACGCAACTTTGGAAGGGTACGCCTTGGACGTGATTGCCCTCTTGGACGAGCTTCGGTCAAGGCTTGCGTGTACGTCGGGCACTCCGTGTCGGCCATGATCGGAGTCATCGCCTCGATTTCGCGTCCCGATTTGTTTCGGAAGCTCATCACGATTTCCGCCTCTCCGAGGTAATTTCGGTAGCTTAAGGCGTTGACTTTTTGGAGTCGTGCAGTCTGATTGCTCTGAGATGATTGTCCAAAATGGAAAAATTGTTAGGATGTAGCCTGGGAAATAATATATAATTAAAATATGTTACGCTTCCTTAAAGTTAAATCTTTTGGTGAAGTTACCATTGTACATGGGATGAGAGCTAATATAAGAGGTGATGGGTAAAAAACATCACGACCACTCATTTAAATAGAAACCACGTCTAATTCTTACAAATTGAGGTGTTTAACTTGAATCAGCTGGTGATAGGTGGAGTTGCATCTATGTTAAAATTGAGTCGCGTCAGTTGACTTATCACAGTTCTGAACCGTAATGCTAGATGGTAAAGAAATCAGCGTAAATGTGTGAGACTGTATCCGATAGAAAATATGTAAAATTAACTCCCGTCAAGCTTAAGTTTTTAGGTGAAGTGGTCATTCAACCAGCCCTAAGTTTCAGTAGTCGATGATTCATAGTTACTAGAAAGGCTCAACCCTAATGCCAGATAATAAACAAATAAGCCTAAACGTGAGGTACTGCATCGTAAATAAGATACATAAGACTAACTCTCATCAAGCCTAGCTAAACTTCTAGGTGAAGCGATGTCACTCAACCTGCCTCAATAATTTCAATGACACAACAGGTACTTGAACGACCCCGACTACTTCGGGGGGTTCGAGCCCGACGAGCTGAAGCAGCTATTCGAGGCCATGAAGTCGAACTACAAGGCGTGGAGCTCGGGATTCGCCCCGTTGCTCGTGGGTGGAGACATGGACTCGGTGGCCGTCCAGGAGTTCAGCAGGAGCCTGTTCAACATGCGACCCGATATAGCATTCAGCGTCTTAGAGACAATATTCTACAGCGACATGAGGCCTCTCCTCCCCCTCGTGACCGTCCCGTGCCACGTCATACAGAGCACCAAGGACTTGGCCGTCCCGGTGGTGGTTTCCGAGTACTTGCACCAAAATTTAGGGGCGAGTCGATCGTCGAGGTTATGTGCACCGAGGGCCATCTGCCTCAGCTTAGCTCGCCGGAGGTGGTGGTTCCCATACTCTTACGGCACATTCGATTTGATATTTCGGCTTGAATTTATGTGATTTTTTTAGTGGTATGCTGTCATTCTTTGGTTTTTAGTTGATTATTAACATTGTAATGTAATAGAGCTCGATTGCTTGGTCTTATGTGCTGTAATAAGACGTGTTGTATTAAATCTTTGGGGCTTATTTTGGAGGATTAAGTGCGAAAGGGCTGAGTTTCCGATGTATTTAAGATGGAGGTATATTATATTTTGTTCGGTTGGACTTATTATATTATTGTTAGGTACGGCTGGCTATGGTTTTCTTCGTTGTGGACGGTTGATATATTCATATTTTAAGGCTGTCAAGGGCAACTTGGTTGAAACGATATTGCATGAGCTGCACATATTGGAATCATTCTTTAATCTTTGCAAGGATTATATATTCGATCGATCTAATTATGGCCATTCTATATCACGTACAGGGGCGCCAATAGTGCATTGCTTCCCCGTATTCGATAACTTTAAATCAACTTAAGACGGGCCCGAGTTCATATTGAATTCGAGACATCGGTTAAAAAGGCCCAGGAATCGTCTCGTGACTTTTTATTAAGCCAATATGAAGCCCAAACATGCGTGATATGGGCTTGCTTCCTAGTTGGTTGAACAGCAAATACATCTTACAACAGAGGTGTATAGGGGTGTTCAAACTAACCGAAAAACCGAAAAAACCGACCGAACCGTAAAGAACCGAACCGAAAAGACAGGAACCAAAAAAACCGAACCAATTTTAAAAAACCGAACCGAACCAAATTAAAATGGTTCGAATATCGGATTAAGCATACGTAAAACCGAAAAAAACCGAAAACCGAATTGAAATTATCATACTACATTAAAAATAGAAAATATCAATAATCATATGTTTTTCTCCCATAACGAAACAACAATTACATATAATTTCATTGGTATACTTTTTTGCATTTTTAGGTGAATATTTTCCTCACCAATCAAATACTATTTTTCTCCCAAATAATATATAGTATCTTCAGATGAATGTTTTTATATTTTGCAGATTTTGTTCCATTTTCATGTTGTTTTTTTTTTTTTTTTACCTTTGAATTATTTTGCTACATGTCACGTTGCATAAATTTTCTTTGTTTTTTAATAACCATAAATTGTTTTATGTATTTTCATCTCATTATATTTTTTTTTGTTGATATTAAATTCCTAACCGAAAAGACAGGAACCGAAAAAAACTGAACCGAATTATAAAAACCGAACCGAACCAAATTAAAACGGTTCGGATATCGGATTAAGCATACGTAAAACCGAAAACCGAACCGAAATTTGAAAAAACCGAACCGAACCGACCGATGAACACCCCTAGAGGTGTCTTTTTCGAGTCCCTTGTCATGATTTCCGTTACAGTTAATATCGTTAGCCATTATTCAGTTTATCACACGCTCAACTCGTACTCTTCATATATTCTTAACAACACTCGATTAAATTCTCTTCATTTATTACGATAGAATCTTCTCAAATTTAAATAAACTATCATATTGTTCAATTTTGTTTTATTCTTTCGCATCTCTCTCTCTCACACGCTATCCCTCTCTTACAATCCCATCATAAATAATAGAAATTAATGACGCGCTCACGCGCGCCTGAAGAACCCTTCGCCGTCGTTCACATTCGGATTCTGCTGGAGAACTGATACAACGACGGCGACTGTTGCTGAAAAAGACGCTCTTGCCCTTGTTGATTCATCTCCATATAATTCCACAGCTCAACTCTGACCATATCTTGCAGCATCGCCTTTACCTCCGTCCCGAGCAAATCCTCTGCCTCCCTCGGAGTCGCCGGAGTCAGCGTCGGCACAGCAAAACCCTCCTCGACCATCGGCTCCGGCCCGTCGCCTTGAAGCTCCTGCACATGGCCCGGGGGACCCAAACTAAGGCCCACCGACGGCTCGAGGACGGCCGCAGTCTCAGCTGCCAACCCTCCCACCCTAGCCACGGGTCGGTAAACCTGACCCGACCCGCTCGTCTCGGACTCGGCCGAAAGCCTCCTCCTCTTGAGGGTCGAATTCCAGTGATTCTTGATGGCATTGTCGGTTCGACCCGACAAGAAAAGGGCTATGATGGCCCATCGGTTGCCGATCCTCTCGTGGGCCCGGACGATGATGTCGTCCTCCTCGGGGGTGAAGGGGCGGTGCTGCACCTCAGGCGACAGCTGGTTGCACCACCTGTGCGTGTTTGAGATTGTAAAAAGAATGAGCTCCGTTCCAAATCGAATAAATCGAGCTCGCCAATTAACTTACATGCATATCGAGATATTAATTATCTCCTGCTGTCATCGAGTGATTATACGAACCTTAGTCGGCAGGATTTTCCGGTGCGGCCAGGGATGGAGCGGCAGATGGTCGACCAGTTCCTCGGACCGTGGCGATGGACCAGTTGGCTCAAGAGGGCGTCCTCTCGGGGCGACCATGGGCCCTTGACCCGACCCGTGTGGTCGTCGAAGCTTTGAGGTGGTGCCATTTTTGTTTTCTTTTTTTGGAGGGGTTAGTGAGGTTGTGATTGATGTATGTGTGCAGTGTGTGTTTGGCTGGGTGGGGTTGGGTTGGGGCTCGGTCGGTATTTATATACTGGGCACCGATTGAAAGCGGTTGGGCATTGTTGGGGAATGGACAAGTGTCGCGTCGTGCTTCAACGCGGAAAATTTCACATATTATTATAATAATGTTCCCTTTTGGATTTATGTAATAATGATGAAAGATTGGCTCTTCATTTTATCATCATCTCATTTGAATTGTTGAAATATGTTAGAATGCTTTGTAATTTTGATGTTAGTAAAACTTAATTTTATTTTAATAAAAGTACCGACTCCGGGGATTATAGCGATATTTATGTTGCGTCACGCGATGGTACTAATCCAATTGGGTCGGGTTATGAACATATCGATGGGTAACAATAAACGGGTTGTAACGTAAACGATGTTCAATATCGTATTAAATAGAAGATAATGGTTGGTGAGTTTACCGGTAAGTGATTATTTGTCGGTACCTACATTTCGTTAACCTTTTCTATTATTTTACAGCGAAGCGTTGTCTTTTTCCTCATTTTCAAACGGTAAATCTTAGCCGTTAGCGGAAGTTTCTCAAAGGCAATTCATGGCGTTGTGATTATAAATGATGATGAAAAAATATACACTATACAAATTTAATTATAATTACTTGTAGATATTACAACTAGACTTTTATGTAAATGTATTTGAAATTCCAAAATACAAGCATTTGATTTTACAAAACTAGTGATTTTACGCAAAAAATACTCCCTCTGTCCCAAAAGGTTTTGGACATTTGGGAGTTGGCACGGGAATTAAGAAACTGAATATTTTAATAATAAGTGTGATGAAAAGGTAAACAAGCGTATATTTGGCACGTCTTTAAAGAATATTTAATATTATTATATTGATTGTTTGTGATAGTTTTTTGCTAAATAAGGAAATGTCCAAAAGATGTGGGACGCCCGTTTAGTAAAATGTCCAAAATGGTTTGGGACGGAGGTAGTATATAAATAAATATGTTAATGTTGACGAAAATGTCGGATAACATTTCAGGCAACATTGTTGTCTGTCAACATTCGATTTCATTTTTCATGCCCAGAAACCGTTTAACTTTTTTTGTAGCTTTATTTACTGATATGCAGGATGAGGTAAAGTGCTGAAACGAGTCCAAACCGTGTGGAAAGCGTGTGGAGCTGCTTGAACGAATTTAGGAAGTGCAATTACTATAAATAGAAGATTTGAAGATGAAAAGAGAATTAATCCAGTGACGACTAAGATTAGAAGATCTGAATATCAAAAGAGAATCATTCAACCAGCTACCATAAATAGGAGATAAGAGATCGGCCAATGAGATGAGAAAATTCGAACTAAATATATACTATATTTAGGGAGATCTTCGAGGAGATATTTGAAGAGATATTCAAGGGATCTTTTTACCAATTCAAGAGTGAGCCAAGGCCTATAAATATGAGGAGATTTCGAGCTGCAACTCACATCTTTGGACGAGAACTTTGGAGAGCTATGAGCGAAAATTATCGAGTTTACTTTGAGAGAATTGAGCGAGCCAAAGTGTCTTTTAGCCTAGTATTTCTTTTTCAGAAGTCTTAGTACTTCGTAGGTTTTTTAGGATCGTTAAGATTCGTAGTTTTCAGGATCGTTTAGATTCGTAGTTTTTCTAGGCTTGTTTTTACTATCTTCGGATAGTTATTTGCATCCATTGCTGTAGTGGAATTTCGCCTTGACGCACGCTGCAAGTTTCTATAACTTGCTGCACAGATATATAGATCTCGTGTTCACCATCTTTCTTTACAAAGTTCGTTAAATATTCCGCTGTGCGTTCTGTGGTGGCGTCAGTGTTGACCCAACATTTGTTCCAACATTTAGTAATCAGTTTTAGAACTTAGTATTTTACATCCATATTTTACCGGGACCACTTCAAAGTGGTATCAGAGCGTCGGCTTTACGTGACTAAGCGTTTATGATCCTTTATAATGGATGTTACAAGCTCAACCATCTCCGCAAAGTCCTTGCGTTAGACGGTTCCAATTACGCATATTGGAAGGTTCGCGTGGGACAATGCATAAAATCCTTAGATGTGCGAGCGTGGGAAGCTGTGCTTAACGGATACACTCCACCTCGATCGCCTCCAGATGCTGATGGCGAAGTTGTTGACAAGCCGATCTATGAATGGACAATCCCAGAGAAGAACGCGGCCGAGTTCAACGGCAAAGCACTTAATGCCATCTTCTCATCAGTTGATATCTTTATGTTCAAGATCATTCAAAACTGTACTACGTCGAAGAATGCGTGGGATCTACTTCAGAGGTACTGCGAAGGCGATGCAAGTGTGAGGGAAACCAAACTATGGTATCTCCTCAACCAATTCGAAAACCTCAGAATGAAGGATGATGAGGATGTTACCACATACTTCGGGAAGATTCTGACTATTTCGAGCGAATGTGCTAGCCTCGGAGATCCGATCGCTAATAAGGTACTAGTTTCTAAAGCTTTGCGTACGCTAACTGAAAAGTTTAATGTGAAGGTAGCAGCTGTCGAGGAAGCATATAATCTGGGCACGATGGAATTCAACACGTTGATGAACATTATGAAGAACTATGAGACCAACCTCGAAGTCCAAAAGAGAGCTTCACGTGGCAAAAGCATTGCTCTAGCAGTCAGTCATCCAAGTGCAAACTGAAGTTGACCTTGACAATGATGAGGATATGGCTATACGCGTGAAGAAATTTGCAAAGTTCATTCAGAAGAAGAATGTTGAGCAGAATGTTGGCCCAACATTCAGGAATGGCCAGAATGCCAAAGCAGAACCTTCGTCTGTGCCTCTGTTTTTCAAACACAATTCTGATCAATGTTGTAAAATACGCTAGGCGTTAGTCGGGCGCCCGATAGGGGCCTAGCGCCTAGTAGGTTTAGGCGGGGCCTAGGCGGTTTCTAGGCGGAAATTAGGCGGTCTTTATTATTTTTTTGCATTTATATGTCTAACATGCTTAATATCTACCAAATTAAAGTATATCTAATTTATCTAAAACTTTAAATAAATAATATCAATTCCAACTATGAAATAGAATAATTTTGTAGAAAATGGCAGGGATGTTGTCCAAAGTAATTATCATATTTTCTGTTTTATGTGAATATTTTTTAATATTTCAATTTATTATTCTAGTACATCACATGAAACAAATATCTTTTACTAATATAAATTTAAGTCAGATAATTCGGTCCATTATATTTCAATTTAGTGATTGGGCTTGATGTGGGTGATGGGACCATTAAACCCATAGATAAACAATATAGTATATAATATAGTGTAGTAAAAGGCACGTTAGAAGTTTTCTATTCAGTGTCCCACACCGATTAGGAAATGTAGTGAGGGTGAGGTGCTCTTCTATATAACCCACGCAACCATCGGTAGAAATTGGGTTCAATGCCTTGCCATGTTTATAAATGGCTTGTGGACCTATGGGCCTCTGGGCTTGCGGGCCTATGGGCCTCTGGGCTTGTGGGCCTGTGGCTCTTAGATTTTTGGCTGCTTATGCAATTATTCGCCGATAAAGATCGAATCGGCACGATTAATCGGCCGATTAGGCGGATTAACTCGTTTGATAAAATAATCGGCCGATTATAGGGTTCTCGCCTCGGTACACCTCCGATCAGCGCTTAGGCGGCGCCTAGGCCGATTTTTACAACAATGATTCTGATGGAAAGAAGAAGAACATCGACTGGGAGACAGTGAGATGCCATGCGTGCTCGGGCTGGGGTCATTACGCCAACGAGTGTGCCAATACAATTCGCAAGCACGACAAAGCTCTTTGGATCGATCTCCCCGATGATGAAGATGATGAACCATGCCCAAAGGAGTCCAAGCAATCATCTGTGACCATACAGTCCTTCTCAGACGACGAAGAAGAGGAAGATCAACAAATCGGCTTCACTGTGGTAACTGATGTTGAACCAACATTTGACTCAACATCTAAGAAACATATCATTTTTTATTATGATAATTCAAACTGTTTTGATGGGTATTCTAGTTCTGATGATGCAGAGTTAGAAACTGACGTTTGTGTAGAAGTTCAAGTCAAAGAAGCCGTCAAGATGATGTCCGCACAATATGAGAAGGAAAAGGCGCGGAATGCGGAACTCAAGACCGAACTGAAGACACTGTCCGAGGAGAATGCTAAGAACGAAAGATAATTGAAAGCTTGCTGGATGGTATGAACAAGATGGAAGCCGTACTGACACGTAAGGATAACGAAATTGACTTACTTCAAAGCAAGTCAACGAGGCGAATGAAACTTTCACGAAATTGAACAAGGGTAAATCGACCCTTGATGAGGTATTATCGCTAGATATTTTTTGATAAGCAAGGTTAAGGATTTAATTCTCAGCCCATCTTTGATGATCCTAACCCATGACCAATGTTCGACCTAAGATAGTTTTTGTGAAGGAAATATCTTATGCCTCTAGTGATGTTAGTGAGAATGTGATTGTTAAGACTAGTTCTAAGCATGCTGCTAGCAAATTTAAGGATGTGTCATTTAAATGTGATCATTGCAAGCAGCCTGGTGATATTAAGCCATATTGCTGGAAATTGAAGGGGGAGATTTCTGCGAAGAAATCGATGTCGGCTGAAATGTCATCCAACATCTCGCTCAACCTGAGAATCATGTGTTGAAACGTATGTCTGGAGAAAGTTCAGCTGGCTCACCTTCAAATTCTGGTAATCCAAATGCTGTTTTATCATCTAAGAAAGTTTGGGTAGAGAAGTCCGTGCATAAGTGCAATGTTGTGTATACCTCTTTGCGTGCTAACGTGACAGGTTCTTGGTACTTCGATAGCGGGTTTCCCGACATATGATGGGTACCGAAGAATTTCTAAGTGATTACATGCCATTAAAGAGTGGATCTGTGACGTTCGGAGGAGGTGCTAAAGGACAGATTCTTGGTCGAGGCAGATTGAACGAACCCGATTTCCCTAAGCTAAGCAACGTACTCCATATTGACAGACTTGTTGCTAACTTGATTAGCATGAGCCAACTATGCGTCGAACCTTGAGGTAAGATTTAACAAAGAATGTTGCGAGGTTTTTAACAGCAATCGTGTTCGAGTTATGGCAGGGAAAATATCAAGCGAAAATTGCTACTCAGTCGGAGACAAATTCGGATCCAAGGACGTGTGACAACTCTCAAAGGCCGAGGACGATGTGATCCTATGGCATTACAAACTGGGCCGCGTCAACCACCGTACATTGGAGCAACTTATCAAGGACGATGTGATCAGAGGCATTCCGAAGCTTAGCGAGTTTGGTAAGGTTGTATGTGAGTCATGTTTGAAGGGTAAGCAAGCGCATGTTAGCCATAATGTTGATCAACATGCTGCCTAATATTTTAAAAGTGCTCACTGTTTTCAGCTTGTTCACATGGATTTGATGGGTCCTATGGAAGTAGATAGCACTGGTGGTAGGAAATATGCTTATGTGTTCGTTGATGACTATTTTAGATATGCGTGGATATCCTGTCTTAGGGAAAAACTGAATCATTCGATTTATTCAAAATCTTTTATATCTTTCAGCGAGTAGACCTGATATTATGTTGTTTGTGTTTGCGCTAGATATCAGGCTGAGCCAAAAATTTCCCATCTTAATGCTGTGAAGAGTATTCTTCGATATGTGAGTGGATCTTGTAGCCTAGGATTATGGTTCTCTAAAGATACTAATATGAGTCTTGTAGCTACACCGATGCTGATTGGGCAGGTGACGAGGATGATAGCAAGAGCACAAGTGGCGGCTGTTTCTTCTTAGGTAACAATTTAGTTGCATGGTATAGTAAGAAGCAAAATTGTGTGTCTTTATCCACTGCTGAGTCTGAATATGTTGCTGCGGAAAGTTACTGTACGCAATTAATATGGTTGAATAGCATGTTGTGTGACTATGGTTTAGAGTGCGATTCTGTTGTCATGTATTGTGATAACCTTAGTGCCATCAACATATCTAAGAACCCGATCCAACATTCATGCACGAAGCATATAGATATAAGGCATAATTTTCTGAGAGACATGGGGAACATCAGTTAGCTGACATTTTCACGAAAGCATTGAATTTTGAAAGGTTTTCGGACCTGAAAAAGTCCATAAGTTTGCATCAGTATGTCAGAATGTTGGTCCAACATTTGGATCAACATAGCATATGTTGAACTTGATGGTCACTGTTTTGATGTTTGATTTAATGTTCTCTCTGTTAGTCTGTGAAATGATTTGACTCATCTAGACCGTTCCCTGAAATGACCCTCTTCCTTAAAAAAACATATATATTGCTCTGATTCTTTTTCAAGATACAGGTTCAGGTATAAGTTCCCCTAGGTACACGGCATTCGCGGTGACGATGTACGCTTTGCGACAAAAATCCTAACCTTGATGAGAAGGATCTTATAAGTCTGCGAATAATACTACTAGTCTATAACTGAGGTAAGTAGGGCAGAAAATGAAAGCGAATTGAGTTTAGGGTGTTGGACAGAAAATTCTGGAATTTCAGAGTAGAATGTTGAGTCTTATGTTGGGGCACATATGTGACTGTCAGTTTGACCATGCTATATTTTTGTGCTTTCCTTTATGTGCATTAGTTTTTAAGTCAGCATGTGTCAGTTTCGTGTGTCTAGTTTAGATATCTCTCAGAATTGCATTAGAACTCTCGAAGAACAGCTTGTTACACTTGGCTCAAGTGCTCATCATCGTCGCTCAAACGGTTAGTCTTGCTTGATTCTACATTGACTTTTGACTTGGTGTCTTTGGTTGAATCATGATCTGATGTGCTCCTATTTGCTCGCATGACTAATTCGTCCACATACTATATTTTAGCTCCATGTTTACTTGGACAGTTGTGACCTAATTCGACATTACCTCCAAACTACCTAAATGCTCTTTATTCCAACAGTTAGATTTACTCAGCTCGCTTACATCACGATTTATCCCTATTACTGAGTGATCGTTAGTGCCGTTGGATATTTCTCACTTTTTAGGTTCGACTTGAGCTCTCATCACTTTCACATATCCTATTTCTTAGTTCGAACTTCATGCTGAAATAATCTCTGTTCTTGATTGTGTTGATATAATAGAAGGTTACTCATTCTGTTCACTTTATTTTTTCTTGGATTTATATTTGATTTCTTTATGGCGAACTAACTTGTTTCTGAGTCTCAGAATGTTGGCCCAAGTGTTCGTCCCACATTTGCCTCAACATCTGCAAGTTGGCTAACAGAGAAGTTCTCTGAGTTTTTTTTCTTTCTCCCAAAAAGGGGAAGAAGGTTGTGAAGATAAAAAGGGGAGATAAGTAATTCAGGGGGAGCAGAATAATGAGCCGAACAAACAGGGGGAGCTGACCAAGAAGGAGAATCAGCCGAGAAAGCATCAGAAGGAAACTCCATACTCCATTGAGAGTGAAACTCTGATCCTTTCCATTTTTGCATGCATATGTCAGATTAACTTGTTTTTACTATGGACATACTGATTTGATCTTCTGAATCTGATTTGATTCTATGATTCTTTGTATGACCGACTTTGTTGTGTGCATGCTGATCTAGCTCGTTTAGCTTGTGTGACTATATGGTTTGCTGGCCTGCGTAGGTTTTTGCAAATGTTAATTTTCAGATCCCTAATTGGCTTCGTACTACTTCTTAGTACTTTGAATAGCTTATAGACTATTTTGTTTATGTTTGCTCTAACTATCTTTCATTGTTTTGTGGTTGAGTAGATATGGTCTTCAGGGGAGTTTAGGAACTTCTAATGTCTGCACGGGTTTTGGGAAGAAAGATAAAAAGGGGGAGATTGTTAATGTTGACGGCAATGTTGGATAACATTTCAGGCAATATTGTTCTCTGTCAACATTCGATTGTATCTTTCATGCCCAAAAACCGTTTAACCTTTTTTGTAGCTTTATTTACTGATATGCAGGATGAGGTAAAGTGCTGAAACGAGTCTAAACCGTGTGGAAGCGTGTGGAGCTGCTTGAACGAATTTAGGAAGTGCAATTACTATAAATAGAAGATTTGATGATCAATAGAGAATTAGTCAAGTGACGACCAAGATTAGAAGATCTGAATATAAAAGAGAATCATTCAACCAGCTACCATAAATAGGAGATAAGAGACCGGCCAATGAGATGAGAAGATTCAAACTAAATATATACTATATTTAGGGAGATCTTCGAGAGATATTTGAAGAGATATTCAAGGGATCTTTTTACCAATTCAAGAGTGGGCCAAGGCCTTAAAGATGAGGAGATTTCGAACTGCAACTCACACCTTTGGACGAGAAACTTTTGAGAGCTATGAGCGAAAATTATCGAGTTTACTTTGAGAGAATTTGAACGAGCCAAAGTGTCTTTTAGCCTAGTATTTCTTTTTCAGAAGTCTTAGTACTTCGTAGGTTTTTCAGGATCGTTTATATTCATAGTTTTTCTAGGCTTGTTTTTACTATATTCGGATAGTTATTTTGCATCCATTGCTGTAGTGGAATTTCGCCTTGAGGCACGCAGCAAGTTTTTTTAACTTGCTGCACAGATTTACATATCGTGTTCACCATCTTTCTTTACAAAGTTCGTTAAATATCCCGCTGTGCGTTCTGTGTTGGCGTCAGTGTTGACCCAACATTTGTTCCAACATTTAGTAATCAGTTTTAGAACTTAGTATTTTACATCCATATTTTACCGGGACCACTTCACCATACATGTGTAACACAGGTATATCAAAGTATCTAGCTAGACCTACAACCCATCCACTAGTGCAGAAATGTACATGGGCGACGGTTGTCATGGGCGACGATTTCTACGCGTCGTCCAGAGCACCGTCGCCGATGTGCACCATTTTGGGCGACGAACAAACGTCACCAGAGATATATTGTGGGCGACGACTCTTTCAGAAACCGCGCCCAAGACTTCACGATTGTTGCTTTTCTGGGCGACGGTTGGTTAGTAAGAAACCGTCGCCCATCGTATATTTTTTAGTCGTGGACGACGCATTCTACCGAAGAAGCCGTCGCCCCTGATGTATTATTAATTTTCTTGAAATAATATATGGGCGACGGATCCGTGGAAGGAACCGGCGCCTATGCCTGTATTTTTTTTAAATATTTTTTCTGTTTTGTTTATGCCCCCAACAATCAATTCCAAAATCAATAATGAAATCCAAAATAGCACCGACAATCAATCAATTACTAACGATCGTAAATAAAATCAACACTTAAATCATCGTCCAACAAATCCTCGTAACATAAACACAAACATATAACGTAAAAGTCGTCTAACCTACATCAAAGATTGCATAAAATGCTCCACCCACGACACACGTACTTCATTGAGCCCTTGGGGGCCGTAAGAGGAGCCTCTAGTATCTATAAAACAGAAAATGTTAAAAATACTAATAAACATATATTAAACTTGAAACTCAAAGAAGCTGGTGATTTTAAAGTTCATTACCGTTGGCAAGTTGTTTGTATCATCTCTGCCGATGCGATTGCAGATAATACCGTACATGTATTTCATGACGTAAAACCACATAGCTCACTCTTCCTCGTTGTCATGGGCACTAATTTAGAAAGATTTTCATGTAATATCGAATAATGGTACCAATTAACAAATAACTTTGAAAAATCATATGTCAATGCAAACCTTGCATCTCTTCCAAGTAACCTTCGATTTCCTATTCCGATTTCTAGTTGCACCCGTCAGCGACGCCGTGAGAATTGCCCTGAAACTCGAAAATAATGTTTTAATAAGAGTTACTAAATATGAACTTTATTGTACATATAAAAAACTTACGCATCTATTCGAGGACGAACTCTTATCTTCCTTACGCCGATGTTCGGTGCGAGCGTATCGAACACATATACCGTGTTCAACGGAAAATCGATGTTCAGTAGGATCCAATGGTTACTATCACAAACAAAACGAATGATTTTTGTAGCATAAGCTATGAATCAAAAATATATATCTTATATTCTTACCCGTCACAAAAGGCGCAAACAAGTAAGTGCAGCCCGATACGACTCTTTGATAATATCAGCAAGGAAATCAAACCCGCTATTTGCTGTCTCATCATGTTCGATAGCCGCCAAATGACTCGGGTCGCAACACTTGAAGTTCTCGGACTCGTTATTAAGATACCTGTGAATATGGTTACTCAATAAATGTATGAAAAACAAAAAATAGAACTTGTAATGATTTATTTTTTCAACGAAATATTAAGTAATAACTCATAAATAGTTGAATAACTAAGGAATCCGTACTCATGAGTTTGAACAGATCGACGAGCCATTATTGTCCATGCACACCAAATAGTGTTCGTTAGTTGGATTGTAATAGACGTCTGTCATGCTGAATGAGCGAGAAGCTGACATTCGTCGATCATCGCGTGACGCAAGGTAATCGAACAGCTGGTGACACTGCGTGCCCAAACTACTCACGACCCTCTGGTCGAGGTATGCGATGTCGTCGTCTTGATTAATGGACACATTTGGCGCTTTCGCTGGTGACTTTCCTTTCTGTTCCTACAAGTAGAATATGTTACTAAACATTATTATTCTAAAATAATAATAGTACTTTATTATCACATTGTTCGAACGTATTAGCTCTCTTGGCCACTGAATGCTGCTGCCTAGTGCATCTCCAAGAGTTATCATATGCATAGTTGGTAGAGGCAGTTGGACCTCGTCGAGAACAACGGTATCACGGAAACGACGACGTTGTCTGCCGTAACCGAAGTTCCATGAATTTGGGAACGTCCCTCAGTGACATCACCAAGACCGACAACCTCTAACGTCCGTTCGATGCGTAACACCATCGAACCCTAGATTCCACGATATTAAAGAACAAATTGTACTAAGACATTAAGTCGTTGCACATTAAACAATAAATAAGAATAAATGCATACCATCGGATTCATCGACAATGGAAATGAATCTAAGGTTTCGCCTCCTTAACAGCGAGAACTCGGTATCTGGTTGGGAGGATCAAATCCAACATTGCCGCGTGCCACTTCGTCTTGCTCCCTGTTGGGCACCAGAAGGCCCATTTGAGCGAACATAGCCCTCATGTCAGACCTCATCTCCTCCCGTGTCTCGGCTCTAAACTCGGTCCTAAACTCCTCCAGCATCTCGGCCTTCAACTGGTCCCTCAACTCGGCCCTCAACTCGGCCCTCATTTGTTCTATGGAAATCTGGCTCGAAGTGGGCCTCGATCGCTCGGATGGGTTACCAAAAACGCTCCGTATTGTCGCATTTGCATCCTTCCCACATCCTCTAGGTCGGCCGCTATGGTCGGGTTTTCCATAATTCTTGACAACGCGTCTTTGTGCGTATTAGGGACAAATTCTCCTCGCGCTTGTTCGGAGTGCACCTCTATCTGTCAAATATGAGTTATAGTAAGCAAGATATATATTGTGTGAGGTACTTTTATAAAGTAATACACTTACCAATCTCTCAGCCAGCTCTCGATTCGCCGGGTTGTCAAGGTGGTACTGACCATATTTTCCTTTGCTCATTCAGCTACGAAAATAGTCCTTAGTCCTATTGTTTCCTTGGAGGATCGATTAAGAGATTTCCCTGTCTTCGGCGGACTTGTGCGTTAGCGGGTATACCCCGCCGTGCCGAGATGGTGGGGTATAAGTTGTGAGCCTGGCTTTGTTTAGCCTTCTGACTAATCTCTTGCAATATACATAAGAAAATAGGTTTGAATACATGTAATACATATGAAAAAATTGAGGACTACCAAAATTTCACGTGAAAGTCCGCGGCTTCCTAGTTCCTCCGCGCCTGCAATCCTTCCTGACTGAGGTGCTCGTACTCGTTAGCCAACTCAGGCCATTTCTTCTTCTCCTTGACAGCATATTTGTGCTTCCAACTCTTGCGAAGCTCACCGGCTTTTTTGAGGATCTTCTTCTTTATAGCAGGATCGTCGGCAAGTTCCAGGTCCCATGATAATATATTTTGGTATATTATCAATTATATACAACAGATAACGAAAACAAGCAAAATAATCACTAAATTACTTTAATGTCTGCCCAAAGTACCTCCTTGAGCCCGGCGTCGATCTCGCGCCAATTGGTCACATAGTCGGTAACCTGTGATCTTGTCACGTGACCAATGTAATTGCTAAACATCACTCTGGTATCATTATCAGGGCCGATGCATATACCGGCGTCGTCGAACTGCAAGATGCACTCATCCGAGTCAGCGCTCAACTTCTTACGTAGATTCTTCATGCTGTACGGGCCTCTCTTGCGCCTAATCATCTCGCTTGATTCGGTACCAGACGAAAAGACGTGGGGGGGTTCCAAAGACATTATACCTGAAAAAACTAACAAGAAAAGATTTATTTAGCAAAAAAGACATGAAAACTGTAGATAATGGAAAACGAGTATCAATTTTTTATAATTGAACCTATAATACTTACAAATTTGAGTTTGTCAACAAATACATTCCCTCGTCGTTATTGGGATCTACATATTCATCCTCCGTAATAGGGACTGTTCCACACCGGTAGGAAATGGGAATGTCTCATCGCTTCTGTCGTAGTCCTCCTCATCATCAACATCACCGATGCCAACACACTTCTATTTCCTTGAAGCACAATATGCCATCCACTATTAGCAGGATCTTCAACGTTGAATACTTGTTTCGCTTGCACTGCGAGGATGAAAGTGTCGTCCACATAACCCACTTTCTGTAAGTCCACTGTTGTTAATCCTAACTTTGGATCTATCCGAACGCCTTGCCTGTTATCAGCTCACTGACAGCGTAGTAAAACAATTTTACGTTGTTCTTGTAGACGAGTTCCCATATTTCTTCGATAACCCATAGTATGAACTTGCATTGCTCGTAACTCGAGCATCCTTTCCACGAGATACTTCTCTCGACAATGCAACTAATGTGACCCCACTGTTCTGCGACGCACTTCTATCATCTCGCCTTTTCGTATAAAATGTGTTCCCATTAATGTCGTAACCTGCAACTGTCCATTCGGGTCCCCGTGCCAGCCATTTTATCATCTCACTGCAATCCGAACCGGTGTCTGCATAAAGTGCCTCATTCTGAACCAGCCTAAAATAGTCTGTTATGCTCATTGATGTACCATAACTCCGATTTTTTGAATTTTCGCGCCGTAAGCTAGCCATGTGCTTCTCCATAAACGGGTGCACTTCAAATATGACGCAACACGAGGAAATGTGCATTATCCCATAATTCTCGCGATAGTGCCTTGTATTGTGGTTTCGTCAATGGTTTTCCTCCTAGTCGTCCATCGTGGAGACGTAGGTATCCCAACCGCTTTAACATTTGCCAAGTACGAAGAGCAAAACTCAACGCATTCCTCTGTAGTGTATCCTTCAACTATGCTACCTACGGGACGATACCGATTTCTAACATATCCCTTAAGGATCTTGATATACCGTTCAAATGGATACATATATCTCATGTACACGGGACCACATATCCCGATTTCTCGAAGTAAATGAAGGACTAGATGTACCATTATGTCGAAAAAGGACGGAGGGAAGACATCTCGAAGTGGCACAATGTTATTACAACATCTGCTTGTAGCTCGTCTATGACCTCGGGATCATTTATTGCATATTGCGTTGAAAAGAAACACAATTTTGAAATGCAATGACGAACATGCTTCGGCATTATACCACGATTGCGATCGGCAGCAGATGCTGCATCAATGCATGACAGTCATGAGACTTGTACCCCACCAGCTTCACGGCTTTCATCGAGACATATCTCCTTATGTTACTCTGGCATAATCGGATGGGACTTTAATACCTTTTAGACACTGGCAAAAACTTAACTCTCAGCCCTGCAAGTGTGAAGCAAGCCGGGGAAGGAAAGTCCTCTTTCCCTTTTCGATCGGTGCTAGCTCAGGCCGCATTTTAAGTTCGACCATGTCAAGCCTAGCTTTTAGTCCATCTTTTGTCTTACCAGACATATTTAGACGAGTGCCTACAATGCTATCACACACATTTTTCTCAATGTGCATCACATCGATGCATTGTCTGACGTCGAGTTCTCCCAGTAAGGTAGCTCCCAAAATATTGATCGCTTTTTCCAGACATTTCCATCTTTCGATGTTTTGCACTTTTTACCAAACTGAGTATTGATGTGTGCAACGATATCACTCTATTCCGTGCCATTCAACGGTATTGTAGCCCTTGAAGTCTCGCTTTCTCCGTTAAACAGTGGTAGAGGCTTTTTCTTCGTTCTATATTCGTGGGTACGTGGCAGCAAATTTTGATGGCCCATGTAGGTGTGTTTTTCTCCAGTTGTTCAACCACTGACTATCCGTATTATCCCCACAAATTGGACACGCTTTCTTGCCTTCTACACTATAGCCAGACAGATTCTCGTAAGCCGGGAATCATTTATGGTACAGAATATCATGGCGCGTAGCGTAAACCGTGATCTGATTGATGCATCGTACACTTCAACTCCTTTGTACCATAGTGCTTTCAGATTGTCGATCAACAGAGCCAAGTAGACATCAATGTCATTTTCGAGTTGTTTTAGACCGTAGATTAAACACGAAAACATGATATATATTCTTTTCATCGTAAGCCACGGAGGGAGTTTATACATACAAAGCAGCACACGGCCAAGTACTGTGATGACTGCTCAAATCGGCAAAAGGGTTTATTCCATCAGTGCAGAGCCCCAATCGGAGATTTCATGCCTCACCTCCAAATTCAGGATACATCGAATCAATGTTCCTCAATTGCGGGGAATCCGTTGGATGTCTCAATTTTCCATCCTTTTTCCTTTCCTCATCATGCCATCTAAACATCTTAGCGTCGTCGGTGTTTGAGAACATGCGTTTTAGTCTCGGATTATTGGTAAGTACCCACAAAACTTTAGCGTGGGGTCACCGACTTCGTCTTTTCTCTTATAACGCCAGGTGTCGCACGTCGGGCACTTATCAGCCAACTCGTAATCTCCCCTATAAAGTATGCAGTCGTTCGGACAAGCATGTATTCTTCGTACTGTAAATTCAATGGGCACAATAGCTTCTTTGCCTCGTAGGTCGACGTCGGAAGCTCATTGCCATCTGGAAGCATATCCGCGAATATTTCTAGAAGTGTTGAGAAGACTTGTCTGAAATACAAAATTTAGCCTTAACGTTCAGCAGCTTGAAGACAACAGAAAACTGTGTGTACTTTGAGCACGCGGTGTACAAAGGAATATTGTTGTCCTTAACAAGGCTGTCAAATATGGAGGACGTTCTTCAAAATCCTCTTGGACATCACGCAGAATGTCCTCGATACGATCATAATCGTCGTCCAAAGAATCTTCAGTTACGACACGTCCTCCAATCTAGTGGCACTCTTGTACTAGTTCCGACACCCGCAGAACTAGCTACATCTACGATGGCTTCACCGTGCCATATCCAATTCGTATATCCAGGTTTAACACCGGCTATTAGCAAATGTTCCTTCCCAACATCACTATTCCACCAGTTCATGTTATTGCAATTACGACACGGGCACGAAATTTTCGATTGCCTTTTTTTCTACGATTCTGTTCCGCACATCTCATAAATTCGTCAACACCCTTTCGCATACTCAATCGTTGTTCGCATACTATACATCCAACCCGATCCATTCCAATAGCCTAAAGTACTATAAAAATAAAAATTCACAAGTAATTCATATAAAAGCAAGTACAATCGATCGAGATGCTTTGATAGGGTCCTTATCGCTCCAACCTAACCCATCTTAACTATCGCCTGTAAATGTATCTTTGAGCTTCTATGTTGACAAACATTCGGCAGCATTTCCCCACAGTTCTCCAAGTAGACGAAAAAACATGAAAAGTATATACATCCAATCCATATGTCTACCCAGAGAACATTTAAGGGAAACGTAAACCAAATTTTTCATCAACATCGACGCTCAAACACACATTTACATCCTAAAGCGACAGTGGACGTTTAAGAACGGTCCCAAATGGGGACCATTCAAGGTTTTTTCCTAATGAGAAAACCTTGAACGGTTATCTAAGCTTAAATAAAACTTAAATTCACAAGACGAAGGCATACAAATAAAATATGGTTTGAAAACTTATGTATAGCTGTCCAAAGCAAGAATATCACCCCAAATTCGCCCAAATTGCCCAAATCCTCCAAATTTTTGACTCAAAACCTACGGTTCGCAAAATATAAGCTCACTATCAACCTCAAATCAAATATAACAAGGGTCTAAGCCAAAATACGCACGTAATACCCAAAATTTTCGTAATAGATATTTATGAATAACCTCAATTTTCGAAGAATCACACATTCGCCAAATTACAATGAGAAAATGGTTAGGAGAGATCTTACCGTGTTGTCGTAGCCCAAAAACGTCGAAAGAGTCGATGTCGCCGGAAAATGTCGCCGATGAAGGTGAGGACGCGGCCAAAATTCAACCCAAAAATCCCTAATGTCCAAACTTCACCAAAGTACCTAATTTTCGCAATGATGAAGATCAATATCAACCTTAAATCAAACATAACACACGAATAAACTACAAATCAAATAAATTAGCTCCAAATTTTCGAAAATTCGAAACCCCCAATTTCGAAAAACACCAATTTCGAAACTTCCAAGCCGCAAATCGCTAAATACAAAGAGGGGAAATGCTAAATGGAGTTCTTACCTGTTCTCCAAGCTTGGATATGTCGGAAAGGCTTCGATTTCGACGAAAAATCGCCAAAGCCCGCGGCCACTTCGCTTTTTCTTCGTCTGTTTGAAACAATGAAGTGAGGAAGAAGAATCTTAATTTAAAGACTCATGGGCGACGGTTTTCTACGAAAAAATCCCGTTACCGTCGCCCATGACATATATATTTTAAATTTTTTTAATAAATCATGGGCGACGATTGTGAGAGAAAATCCATCGCCCATCGAAAGATACATTTTTTTAAATAATTAATATTTTGGGCGACAGGCTTTCTTTCGTTAAACAACCGTCGCCCATAACTAAAAAATAATAATAAAAAATTAAAGGGTTGGGCTACGGTTTTTTGGTTCGGAACCGTCGCCCAAAGTATACTTATCGCATAGGCGACGACTGTTATAAGACACTCGTCGCCTATGTTCACCGAAACTTAAAAAAATTACATGAATGCCAGCGCGTCTATTATAGGCGACGAATTGTGTACATCAGTCGTCCATAATGCCGTGGCCTATAGTCATTTTCTACTAGTAATCAGTAACTAAGCTACTAGCTAAGTAATTACTATTGTATTTGTAGCATGCTATGAGTTGATCCCTCACAGCTTTCTGGATTTGAGTAACCAATATTTCCACTGAGCACATCCGCCCATATGTACACCGCGCATTTCTCTCACGCCAGATATGGTAGATCGTAGCAGCCATGGTCATCAATATAATACAGTTCTTCTTACTCTTGCCTTTCCCATCGAGTCATCCATTTGCTCCATCTCATAAATTCAAGTGGCGCCCGCATATCTTGGAGGCATGTTGAATAGGCTAATCCTGAACACCTATATGTGCACTCAAAGAATAAATGCTGCATAGATTCCGGCCTGACACAAGAAGCATGAGTTTTTGGATATCTATACGCCATTTCTGCAATCGATCCATAGTGTTTAATCTTGTGTGCATGATCAGCCATAGTATAAATGAGTCTTTGGGTGTATTTATTCGATTCCAAACTGCTCGACTGTGGTGGAACTTTCTTTGGGGGCCCATCAACCATCGATATCCCGAGCTGATAGTATAACCTTTAGGTTCAACCAACCATCCCCCTGTTTCGACTCGTATTCCTGCCTTCAATGTATTCTTTGGCTTTCACGATCTTCTTCCAATACCAGCTAGAGTCTTATTCCAACCACTCATCAGTTTTAATGTATATCTCATGTACCCACTTGACCCAAAGAGTGTCCTTTTTATGCGCAATTTCCCAAACTTTGCTTCCCAATAGCTGCTAAGTTCCACTTTTTAGCTAGTTTGATGTTCAGGCACCCACAACTGTTCTTGCTGGCACACAGTTCACCACTTTATCAGGGCCCTTGGTTTCCCATTATGTTCGTCCCCATAAAAACTCCTTACACTAGGTATCAATGGCCCGTAGAACAGACTTTGGCAATAAGAAGATCGAGCCCCAATATCCGTGGATTGATCCCAACACCGAGTTAACCAACAACATCTAGCGGCATAAGACAAATTTCTTGTAGACCAACACTTAATTCTAGTCGTTATCATGTCAATAGGGTCTGGCGTACGGATTTATTCCACTTGGATGGGGAAAGTGGTACGCCAAGGTATCGCACAGGAAATACACCGGGGTAAAGCCCGTAATGCTATATAATTCAGCTGCTTTTGTAGCTGAATGCCAGCAACATAGAACTAGACTTAAGAGGGTTGGCTGTCTCACCCGACGTTGCGTGAAAACGATCAAGTCCCTCCATAATGTGTTGGAAAGAATTTTTCGTAGCCTTACAAAATATCATAAGGTCATCAACGAAGCAAAGACTTACAATATTTTGACTCACTACATGTTATTGATAGGACAAAGAAAGTAAGAAATGTCAAATATTGGGTTAGTATGTTCATAGCAGGCCAGGAATATACATCATACATTGTCAGCTCGCTAACTGTCACGACTGTACGGAACAAGTGAAAACTATCGTAACATTGTATTAAAACTATATTGCATATTATCCCAAGTAGTTTCCATCGTCACTATTAGTTGCCATTGAAATCTAACCAGATAAGGAAGATATAAATAAACTAGCAACTGTAATTAGACAACAAACGGTCGCCACGCCAGCCGAAGGAATTACCAATTTTCTTTTTCTTTTTTCATCTATTGCAAGCGTCGTTCTTTCCACATGACCAAATAAAAGAGCAGGTAATTGGGCCTTTTAAGTCCACTAACGGCCAGTAAGAGCCCAATTGCTTCCCACAACAATAAACTAATTTAAAAGGAAAAAATTGCTATATAATTTACCTCTACCACATATTCAAATATCAATCAAATATTATTCTTTCATTTAAAAAAACTAGTAAGTTTAGCACAGAGACTGTGCTTCATTAGTCATTAGGCAATTTTCGCAGTATTTTATATTTATAGATTTATTTTCAACTTAATATGTTTATATATGATGTGATATTTCATTTTAATTAGAAATCTCTCGAATTTTATAAGGGGAAAACATGATTTTTGGTTGGAATGATTAAAATACATTAAAAAGTTAATGGATTGAATTGTAGTTTTCTTTAGAAAAGGATTTCATTCATAAATCCAAATGGATACAAAGATACATATAGCAATAACCAATGTTACAACATAATTGACTATTTCTATTGCGTAAGACCAGTGATAGCTCAGTATCTGTTCTCAAAACCCAAAGAAGGGGAAGTACCCCGAGGGGAACTCCACGAAGGGAGGAAAATACTCCCACTAGGGGAGGAGAAAGGCTCCCACGAAGCGGAGAAAAACACCTACAAAGGGGAGGAACCTCCAACAAGGAGGAAACTCCCCGAGGAGAAAACACTGCTCGGCACAAAAGGTCGGGCGGTGCGGTAGCAAACGTCGGCAGCGCCAACCGGTGGCAGCAGAAGACGGCAGACTGTTTGGTTTGGGCTCCCAGCTTTGTGTCCGAAAGCCCAAATTTAGCAGACCAATAACATCATCAGTTGTATAGCTGATTTCTCCACCTACTCCATGGGCATATCGATCAAGCAAAAGAAAAAGGAGAGAAAAATTTCTGCAATTTTTCTTAACAGTGACAGGTTCTGATTTCTCACATTTGGAGGGGCAAACATTATCCGATTGACCTGAAATTTGGGTTGAAGGTAGATTACTCATTGATCTTCATTCTATCCAAAGGGATTTTCATTTCAAGGTCCGGTTTGTGAGTTACGAATTTTCAAGTCTGCTGCGATTTTCTGCGACGAATTTGATCTTTTGATCCTATTTCGAGTTGTGGTGCTTTTGGAGCTTTGATTTGGTGTCATAGCTTGTTATGGTTGTGTTGTGGGTGCAATCGTGCTGTACCTGAAGTGGTGATATTGGATTTTGGATCGTTTAGTCCCGTGGTTTTTATTTGTCGATTTGAATGGGGTTTTCCACGTTATATCGCCGTGTTATTTCCATTATTTCGTTGCGTTGACAATTCTTGGGCTGGCGATACACGTTCACTGCCGTAATATTCCGTTGTTGGTGCCGTCCGCTAACAGAGTGGTATCAGAGCTCGCGGTTGGTTTTTTGTCGGTATTCTTTGATCAGTGCATGATGGAGGCGAATTTGAATAGAATGGTTTTGTTTGAACCGCACAAATCATGAAAAGTGGAAAGGCAAGATGAAGGATCTTTTATTTGTGAAGAAATTGCATCTGTCGGTTTCACTACAGCAAAGCCCAATTCAAAAACTGATGAAGAATGGGAATTTGAGCATCTTCAAGTATGTGGCTTTATTCGGCAATGGGTTGAAGACAGTGTATTGAACCATATTGTGAATGAGACACATGCCAAGACGTTGTGGAAAAAGCTCGAGACAATGTATTCTTCCAAAACAGGTAACAATAAACTGTTTCTTTTGAAGCAAGCGATGATTTACAATATCATGAGAGCGATCAATTTCTGACCACATCAATGTGTTTCAAGGATGTTTTGATCAGTTGTTTGGCATGGGCGTTAAGTTTGACGAGGAAGTACTCAGTTTATGGCTATTAAATACTCTTCCTTTTACTCGTGGGGAAGTTTCAGAATCTCATTAACCAACTCGGCTCCTGGTGGATTGGTAACCTTGGAGTATGTCAAGAGCGGCGTCTTGAATGAGGAGGTGAGAAGGAAAACGCAAGGTACTTCGTCACTTTCTGAGGTGTTGGTTACTGCAGATAGGGGAGAGTAGATATGCGGGCCAGAGTTCTAACAACCGAGGTAACAGCGGAAGGAGCGAGTCAATATCGAAATATAAGGATCTTGAGTGTCATCATTCCGGAAAGAAAGGTGTAGGTCCTAGAATATCCAACCAAACTAACGAAGAACGATTTTACCCCGATTTGTGAATGGAAGAATTGAAATGTGTGGGGTGCCTGTGTGCATGTTCTTGAGAGGTGTAAGGAGCGTCTCTTACAAAAACTATTTCTCTGTCTTTCTCACACACACAAGACCTCTAACTATGTGTTAGGGTTTTAGTATTTATACCACATGTTGGTATATAATACTTGGGCCCTTGTAAGCCCATTACAGTTCTAAGCTCACTGGGCTCTCAAACATTAAAGCCCAGTTCACGTAACTAAAATACAAGACTCAAAAAATAATTATTTGAACACAACAAAATATTCCTAACAATCTCCCCCTTTGTGTTCAATTTACATTTAACCGCTGGTTTTCTTGGTCTTGTAATCGTCTGAGTCATCAAAGAACACGTATAAGAGTTGCATACGCCAAAGTTTGTGCATGCGTGTTCTTCTTAATCACATCCTCCTTTGTCTTGTCTTGTGACCACTTCCTTAAAAGATCTTCATGCTCACGTCTCTTGAACTTCTCTTCTCTTAAGTGTTCAAAGCTGCTCGATAGATCATCTCTTTTTGTGTTCGATCTCTCCCTGGATAGTCACCACTCCCCTATGTTTGTTCAACCTTTTGTTGGGATTGGGGAATTCTCTATATATTTGGAGAGACGTACACTAGTCGAATATTATCTTTAGGTGTTCCAGCTCTCCTTTCACTTGTCGCAACTCCCCCTACATTTGTTCAATCTTGTATTGGAATCGAAAATTTTCTTTAAACTCGAAGAGCTGTACACGAGTCGGCAGCTTTGATGCTTGAAGTCCATGCTGAAGTTGTTGGTCGTATCTTGTTATTTGAGTCTGATCTCTTCGTTCGATTGAGGCGTTAATTTCAGTCGTTGGACTCTATGGTCTTCGCTTGATTCTTTGACGACGCTTGATATTTGGCATTTTCTAATCGGTATTGCACCTTATCGTGGTGTTGCTCCCATTTTGCTTTGGTAACCATCCCCCTCAAGATCGAGCTGAGGAGATCGTCATGCGATGGGTCAAAATGGGCATCATCTTTGACAAGAAGATTGTGTTGTCGTGACAAGATAATGGAGTTGATTGGTGGTCACGATTACTCTACTTCTCAATGTTAGATTCGTCATCTTCGAAGGACGTTGTCTGGTTCGGCCTCGAAGAAGCTTATCTGGCTCCAGAAGAAGGTAGGCGTGGAGTGTGTTTTCTGACGATGTGTTTGGGCTCCTTGAGATTATCCATTCAATTGCATGAGAGCCCGGCTTCATAGTGGTTGGCGTGGCAGAAATAGTGGATACTCAGGTTAGTCTTCTCCTTCGCTGGAGTTGAAACATGGTGAGTCTTCTTCTTCACGGCTCTAGATTCATCATCGCTGAACGAAGTTGTCTGGTTCGGCCTCGGTGAAACTCGTCTGGCTCCTGAAGAAGGTGTATGTAGGGTGTGGTTTAAGTTGTACCGATGCTCCTTTGGAATGTTCCTTTCAATGCCTTAGAGCCCGGTTTCAGAGTGGTACGCTCGGCGGAAATTTGGTGGGTGGTCCGACCAGTTTATTTGTACGTATCCCCTTCTCCCCCTCATGGCGATTCGTGTGAACGAGATCGGCATGCTTGTATAGGAGCTAATGTAGGACCCCAGTCCCCGTAACTTAGGTCGGCCAATAAATTTCGTGTATGATGTGTGTGATTTCATGTTAATTGCGTATATATTGTATGCTTACGAGAATGTTGCGAGAATTATGTGCAAATAGATGGCAATGATTTTTGTGCTCATGATGACCCCAAATTTATGAGGGGGGAATTTTCGTAATGACAAGTGAAGAAAACAACTAATGATTGTGGGCTAAGGATTTAATTAGTATTGGGCTAGAAATAAAAAATTAGGCCCAATTGTGGGAGGGACCCGAAATAGGAGACATAATTTCCTAATTCAAGGGAAACCAACGTCTACCTTATGCCTTACCCCTCATAAGCCAAGGAAATATCTAACACTTCAACACTCCATAACCCACTTGAAAAAAAAAAACTAACGAAAGGAGAAGAAGAAGAAGAAAGACCGAGAGATAGTCGAACCAAAATCTCCTCAACTAGCCTAAGGATTTCGAAGTTGGTAAGTAAAATACCTCCCCTAGAGCTTTTAATTTCGTATGCTAGGTATTGTTAGGTGTATTAATGACATTAAAAGCAAGGTAGTTGAGGAACACACGAGAAACCCTAAATGTCGAGCTTGAATTCGTATTAAGGATTCTAGATGGACGAATTAGTGACCGAATAGTACAATATACGATTTAGAACTTAAAGATTCTGCTTTTAGGGGGGATCATACGAGTTTGGTAGCAGAAAGGGATGGAATTGATGAGTTTCGACTAGAAATCGGGAAGAAACCAGTTTCGACGGGATGAACACTTTCGATCGAAAGTGAGAACTGTGTTTAGATCGAAAGTGGAAAATTAATTTTAGGGTTCCGGGCGATAGGACTCATGAATCTAAGTTTCAGAACAGCAAACTCAATAAGTTATAAGTTTCGACCGAAACTCATTTTAACACATGAGTATCGAGCGAAACCCAATTCCAATTCATCCAATTGATCGGAAGTGATTAATCACCATGCATGGTTTCGATCGAAACCTATAACGATGCCATGCACACGTCATCACTCGGTGAAACTCCCTCATTAGGATGCTCAATCGAGCAAAACCCATAAATTGATCGAAAATGGGACTTTCGATAGAAAGAAAACTCGGCGAAACCCTAATCGATTAAAATTGAAGACGAACGAAACTCATCCATGCACATGCAAGGTTTCGGGCGAAACTTGGGCGATGTCACGATGACGAAATACCACGGCGAAACTCACAAAGTTTCGGGCGAACCAACCAAGTGATAAGTTATTAGTCGAAATTGGAATTAGAACCAACGAGTTTCGACCGAAAGAAATCTCGGCGAAACTCCCTCAATCGCACGAAACTAGAACAAGCGAATCGCCAAGTTGAAATTAGAATTGATGCAGACGAGTTTCGATCGAAACTAGTTGGTAACTAGGACTTCCGATCGAAAGCGACGAGCGAACGAGTTTCGGGCGAAACTCATGTAAATTGGAATTCAATTTGACGAAAGCGAATTGGGCGAAACCTGTTAAGTCACATGACTTTCGCCGAGCTTATCATGTTAGGGATTTCAATACTTTAACTTAGAATTATTTAAGATTAGCAACTTAGGTGGGATCGAAACTTAACTCCGATATAATATGGTACAGAAACAAATTAATTTAGGAAAATTCATAAGGCAAATTGAGTGGCTTGGAGTCTAGAAAATTTGTACCAGTCCAAAGAAGTAGTATGACGAAAATTAATTATTTCAACGAATTAGCTAAGAAAGCAAAGTGCTGACACTCCAATTTTATTTAAAAAGGTCGAACGTAGGGAGCGAGCGAAGAAAGTACGCTGATTTCGCTTGGACAACAGGTAAGTAGAAATTCAACTACGACACGTAACTTGCCTGCGTCCAATTATGTGAGTTACGTGCTCGTGTATTCTCTGTGAAACATGTACGTTACGATATATGCATGATAGCATGATCTGCATGTGTATATGAGTATGACATGAGCACTTGCACGCATACGTAGTACGTAAGACGCGAGGTAAGAGCGTGCATAAGATCGCCTGTGTGCGATGTATACTCGTCGATATTGGCGTTTGTGTCGACTCAACGAAGAGTCACGGCTCCCCTATGCAGCCATGGCGAATGAAGCCATAAGGCCTGTATAAGAGGCTGGGGGAATACCCTGTATGCGGGAAATGCAACCTGGAGGATGCGGCCCGGGGCACGCACTGAGTAAGGGAAGATTCCTTCGGGTGACCTTCTAGTGCGTAAAACACTAACCGAGAGGGAAGATTCCTTCGGGTGACCTCCGCGGTTAGTGGCCTCGGTGTTTGGCTACCAGTGAGAAGCGTCCGCGTGGAGGCCACACTGAGTAAGGGAAGATTCCTTCGGGTGACCTTCTAGTGTGCGAACCTCCACATAAGTACGAAAAGAGTACGGGTCAGGAAAAAAGAGTATGAGCGTTAGTAAACGATGGCGTGGATTGCCGATCGTTAGGACATGTGCATACATGCATAATTTCTGCTTACTGAGCCTCGGTGGCTCATTTCTTATGTTACGTGTTGTAGCTGCTAGCGATCACGGTACGTGATCTATCGATGGCGCAAGGCCGATCTTTTGAAGCTTTCCGGCTGCTTTTGAGGTGGGAGTGTGTGTATGGATGACGACCTGTGAAGGCCGGGCCCATAGGAGGCTTTTGCTGCACACACACACACACACTCTTGTATATTGTGTAGATGCGACCACGATGAACTGTAATGACTTATGAATATTCTTTTGACATGTATGTAAGACTTCCGCACACATTCAAAATGAAAAATTTTATTCGCATTTTTACGTCGTTGCACGACAACGAAGCTTTAGACACTTAGGATTAGGACGAATTACGAGGTCGGACGACGGGTCCTGACAGCTAAGAAGGAAACAAACGACATGTCGGTTAGGGTAACAACCAGATGGAGCCACTAAGGCGATCCGTCAACACGGCTTCAGTGACAAACTCTGAGACGTAGCCTGTGAGAACAGGACTTGATGAGCCGGGGCCACATAGGCAGCCCGTTAACATTGTTCTTGAGACTAGCTCGAAGACGATGGCCTGAACCGTTGTTGTATTGATGTTGCAACGGCATGACTTCCTTCCGATCACCGAAGCATGTCTTAAACTGACCTGTCTACGGAAGTTCTGATCTGGTCACGAAGTCCAAATAAGAAAAGGTGTATGTGTCCTAAAAATAATATTAAAAGATTTATTAAGTAAGGACATCTAGACTCGATGTGTTCAAGAAAGATCAGTGGTGTGGGGCTGACTACCACTTAGTTCAATATCTCCTGCTTCCAGTGAAGCAGTGATAGATTACGTGGCTCCCCGTGATTTGGTAAACATCGGTCTATTGAGAGATCGATGAGTGGATAAGTCTCGGTTGTGCATGCGCCATTGGACCAAATGAGGCGACTTCTACCCGGGAGCTAACAAAATTAGCACATGTACCTATGGGGGTTGGTCCGAGTAATTTGTGAGCTAAAGGAATTTTGTATCTTCCGCTCTTCGATCTTATCAAGATTTTCAAATATGGGTAGTTTTATGAGTTTGAGATCGTCATAACACCCGGCTGTGTTCCGGGGTTAGGTTCAGTTTGGTCTGACTGAACCATGAGAACTTGAAATCCATACATCCGGTATGAAGTGATGCTGCTTGATTTTGGTAGCAGTTCGGAGCAGGCCTGTTGAGGTCATTGCCGAGTTAGCACTAGAACCCACCTTTGCCTTTTGGAATTCTTGAGCTCTCGAGAGTTGCTTGTTTTTTTGTTTGTTGGAGTCAGTCTTGAAGGTCGAAATGCTTGAGGGGTCATTTCCTTTTATATATATATATATATATATATATTGTATTATCGTATACTTCGTATATATAGGTGTATATATATGTATTATATATTTTTTGTTTATATATATATTTTGTATATTTGTATTATCGTATTAATAATGTAGTAGTATACTATATTTATACACGTGTATATATATATATATATATATATATATATATATATTGCTCCTCCCCCTCAATCATGCTTCTTAGAAATGAATCCCTCAATAGATGAAAATACCGATCAAGTTTATCTTTCGAATCTCTTTTCCTAAGTTCACGTATTTAAGTTCGCTCCCCCAAAAAATATTTAATTATCTCTCCCTTTTGACGCAATAGGCGTTGCTTCTCTTTAAAAATAAAGAGCTGCTCCCCCTCAAATTTTGCTCAATTAAGAAAATGGTATTTATCAGTTGGCCATGAAATATGCGTTGTCTATTTCAAAATGTTGCAAGAACATGCATTCTCAAATGTACCATTTTAAAAGATATAGGCATTTATCAATTCAGCTTATATGCATATGTAAAAGTTAAGCTTGAAAATTATATAAGTTGTATGCATAATGAAATATACCTATTATAGGGTATTTATGCATTTCAGCTCATGTTTGCATGCAAAATTTGGAATTTAAAGTCTTTTTGAAGCATGCGTAACTATAATGTGCCCTATTATTTTCAAGGTAGGCAATTTGAAGTTACAACTTGATAAGCATGCAAAAATTACAAAGGATGCATATAAAATTTACCTACATTTGGTTGCTCCATCGCTAACCCAGTCGTGTCTGTGCAGCAGCCCGAGATACCATACACCTGGGAGGTGTGGTTACTCACATCTCTTACCAGTCATGCATGTGGAGCACCCGAGATACCATGTATGCTCGGAGGATGTAGTTTGTTCACTAGGTGTTTTTGAAGAATTTTCAAAGTAGGATACCGAGTTTATAAAATGAGGAGTTCGAAGATGTGTGGTGCTGTTAGTTTCGAAGATTTGAAAGTGTTGTGCCAAAAATCCCGTTTGCGAAAATAATCTTCTAAGATGTATGTCTTCGAAAGAATTTGAAGTCTTTGAGTCGCAAATTGGAATTTGGCTTGGACCGTGAATTGAGCTGTGGTTTGCGAAATGAATGATCCGCGAATTCAAAGTTGTTCGCGAAACTGAAGAGAGTTCGCGAAATTTGAGTTTCAATGACACGGGAACTGAACTCGCGAAACTCTAGTTCTTAAGCTGACCCGCGAAACTTGATGACCTCATGAGGCTGATTCGTGTATACAATTTTGGGAAAAGTGACAAAAATCGGGCAATGTGGTATATATGTAAGATGCACTGTAGCACGTTCGATCGATTGAGGAGTCGGGATATTGTAAGAATCGCCGAGAAAATGATGTACTGTAGTGCTTTCGATTGATGGAGGAATCGGGCATTGCAGGAATCGGGCGATTTGAGGAATCGGTGATTGGCGGAATCGCCGAGAAAACTTATAATAAGGACCTAGGTTCGGTCGATTCCAGAATTGTGCGATTCATGGAATCGCTAGTGAATGTGGAATCGGGCGATTTCTAGAATTCAGCGATTTGAAGAATCGGGAGATGATGAGTCAGCCGATTTCAAGAATCGACGATAGGTATTTTCAAACAAGTAGTTGTATCGGCCGATTTCGAAATTAGGCGTTTCTGAGATTCGCCGAGATAAAATTTGAAATCGAGCGATTTAGTTTGTAGTTTAGAGATTTAGCAACTTCTAACTTAAAAAAACTTGGACCCAAAAATCGATTAATGGAAAGTTGAAGGGAATCACTCAGAGCTGTCAAATGTAAGATTTTCAACTAATCAATGATATACTGACTTCAAAGAAAAATAGGCCCCAAAATTAATATCGAATCAACGAGTCCTCCTAGATCGATTTCTGTGAGGCAGATCCGAAATCGACAAAGAAAGCATCGCTTTCGTACGCGGCGCTGAACCCTCAAGTCAAAAATTCGTCGGTATCATTTATCATTTTTGTCGGGACAATAATGATTTCGTTGTTCGATTCATGCCATTAATCACTCATACTAAAACAGAATCGACCTCACACAGATGAACATGAATCAGCAGCAAGATCATGAAGAGAACGATGAATATGCCAAGTTAAGGCGTCATTTTAACCGCAATTTGGAGATGTTAGTGCTCGAGATTTGGCTTCTCATGTGCTTGTTCGTCGTTTTAATGGCTGTGCTGTTTTGGGTCCTGACAATGTGTACTAGTTTTTGAGGCTGTTCTGGGTATTTTGATAATGTAAGTTTCCTAGTTCGCGTTATGAAAGTGGTTTTCGCAATTTTGAAGGTGTTTTGCGTATTTGAGTTGTAAGTGTTCTTTTTTTGTTTTTTTTTTCTTTGAAAGGATGTACGAATCGTTTAAAGATTAGTTTGCGACACAGCTACTCCCCCTCAATATTTGAAGTTTTGGGAATTTGAACCTCAAAGATAAAACTTAAAGCAAAGAAATATTTTAATAAATAAAATATTTTTCCGATTCTTAAGTTCGGGATTCAAAAGTTGCAAGGAAGTTTCGAGCGATGCTCAGTTTCGGGCGATTCATAGGTTCGGTCAACTAATTAAAAATTAAATCCAAAGCGGTTTCGGGCGATTCTCAGTTCGCCGAGAAAAACATAAAATAATTTGTTCAAAAATTCATAAAGGTAAAATTGACGAAAATGTTTCAAAAATTAAGTAATTTTGGCAATTTTAATTTCATTTGTAAATTTCTCCCCCTTAAGTTTACAAATAAAGCTTCCCTAAATATAAGTATTTTACGAACTTCGGGGAACCTTACTTAATCATGTGTACTAGGATGGAAAATGTTTTTCAAAATAAAATGCAGTTCTTCCTAGATTTTACTAACATAGTAGGTATGTTGTTCATTTGAGCACATATGCATATTGAAAATACAATAAATTACGAACATGTAATTTTATGCATATTTAGAATTTACCAAATTTGTCAGTTGGTTTTAGCTGTCCACATCGCATGCGTTGATCACATATGTGGGGCTGCTTCAGGTAGTGAGGGATCTTGTGGTCGTCGCAAACCAGTCATAGGTGTGGAGCAGCTCTCTAAGTACCTACCCATGCTGAAAACTGCAAAACATCTCAAGCAGATTTTGGTACCCATCTAAGAATGGGTCCTTTTGTGTTAGATCTAGAGTTTATGCATGCGTCTTTCATAGACTTATGTCTTAAGTAAACTTTAAGTTTATCTATAGCGTTAATGGTTGATTAGGAACCCAAATCTTTCTAATTCCTAAGCGATAACAAAGGCTAGTGCTTGCCCTAATTTCTAGTTTTGTAATCCAATTTTCTTAATTCCCAAAACTTTAGCTTTAGCTTCATCTTGGGGTGCTTTGACTGCTTGCTTTTGTGATCTTCTCGTTTGTCAAGTTTAGAACTGGACTTGGGAGACAAATGTGCAGGCTTTGTCTTTCTGTTCGTTTGAGTCTTCTCCTTTTGAGTTCTGAGCCTAACTTAGTAAAAAAACGTGTGTCGTTCTTGAATGTACGTGCATTTGCTAATGTAAAAAGAATTTAAGGCAAGTGCATCATCATAAGAATAGTGGAAATTAGAGAGCATAGATGTTCGTACAGGTTCAGGAAATGAAATCATGGATGAGATATGACAATGATTAAGCTTGTGATACAAGCCTACTATGCGAATTTGAACTTGATGCTCTAAATTTAACTGCCTCCTTCTTTTTAAAAGAAGGGCACAATTTTCAAATAATAGGTTGTCACCTGTGGCTATCTCCTTTCCTTTCATTCTATTTAAAATTTTACCTGGAGTGCATACGAGGATGAGTTGGTAGGCTTTGATGTTCTCTATGCATTCTGCTTTCTTAATGTTCCAGGCTTGGTCAGTGTTTCTATTTTAGACTCAGGTAGAGACATTTTTGGAGAGGCTGAAGCTAATAGTCTATTGATTTGTTTTTCGAGTGAGGAAATTATTGTCAATAGCACGTCATTTTCTACCTGAAAAACAATCTTTTCAGACTCTAGGGTCGAGCGCAAAGTCAGAAATTTCCTTAATTACAGCTGGGATGTATGCACTAGAGAGGCTGGATTGTGCTAAGTCACGCGACGTGTTGTCGACAGTGATTGGTGTTGAAGGGGGAATAAGAGCATCTAAATAGTCATCAGACAAAGGTATTTCCCTTGTCTTGTAGCTATTATTCAATGCTTCATAGTCGAGTGGTATTTCAACTCCTGTCTTCCTATCTCCCTTAGTCTCCTCTATGGCATCAATTTTTGATGTGAAGGCCATTATTTAGGCATGTTAATCCCTAAATAGCTAATATCTATGGATCATATGGTTTAGGGATTTCTTCACAGCTACGGTAAGGTTTGGAACAAAGCCTAGACCTGCACGTCGATCGTAGAATTCTGTGTCCTTAGGCTGGTTCAAGAAGATTGTTCGATCTGTTTGTCCTCTTTTTGTTAGGAGGTCCTCTAGCTTTTTTAATCATAGCATACAGTTTTTACACGTTCTTTATTCAGGAGATCGAACTCGCATGTTTTATTGATTCGCTCGTCGTCGCAAGTTGTCAATTTAGCGTTTAGCTCGCTGACCTGCGTCTTCAACTTTACTATTTCAGCGTCACGACTGTCAATTTTTGATTGCGCTACTTCCAGCAGGCAATCAAGATTACTCATCTCTTGAAGCGTCTGAGCAGACATTGATAATTGTTATCAAACCGAGCTTGCAAGTCGTTGATTGTCCTCTCGTGATTAACACATTTGCTTATTGTTTGCTCGTAGGTTTGAGACTTTGTTAGTTAAGTCAATGACTTTTGACGCTGATTCAGCTAAATTGGCTTCGGAATTCGCTAAGCTAGTTTCTAGTCTATCTACGTTTTCACGTGTCATATCTAGATCGGCTATAGTCTTAGCTAGTTCATTTTCTACTGACCTAAACTTGCTATGAAGAGCCGTAAATTTTTCTTGGAGTTCGAAATATAAAAGGGGGTCTATAGATTCTACCTCCTTTCTGAATATGCTTCCTCGTTTTTACCACCATCGTCTGCCTCCATGTCCTTTTGTTCCGATTTAGATTCTTTCACTAGGGCTATTTTGGCAACATTTTCTTGCTCGCTTTCAGATGTTTCATTGAGCCAGCTGTCTTGTTTCTGCCATCAAGCTACTCCAGCTTTTGTTTGCTTATCCGTCGTAATTTTCTGGAGTAGTACTCCTCACTCTTCTTTTTGGTTAGAAAGCAGTCTATGACGTGTGCCCAGGTTTCCCGCACTTACAGCATTTGATTGGCTCGGAGTTTTTCTCCATGGGACTTGTGGAAGGGTGCCATTGATTGATTCGAAGTTTCGAGAAAATGACCAATTTTAGTTATTATATTATGCAAAATGACGTCCTACGTTGATTGTTGGATATGTATATGATCGTTGACCACGTTTTTGTGGATTTGCTTTTAAAACTTTACAAAATGACGTTTACACCAAAAGTGTTGGACCCGGAAAATTAAGTTTGAAAATTTTCGAAAAAAAGCTTAAGAGAGACTGAGACCGTTGGATTCAGTTTTTTTTTTTTTGATCAAGAATGCTTAATTGTGATTTTATGAAGGGTGAGTTAGTGAGGATTGGATAGCCCGTTAATCATTCGAATGATAAAGATTTGACTGTAAAATCTAAATTTTGAAATCAGGTTAATTTGCAAAGAGAAGTTTTCTCTGAATAAATTCGGACGAATTACTGTCTAAGAGGATCAGAATCGGGCGACTGTTTTGTATAAGGATTGAAATTCGCCGATAGTTCAAATCGGGCGATTTGCAAATTCTAGCTACATACCAAATCGTGTGATTGAGCAATTGATATTCCTACAGTGAATTTATTTAACAATCGGCAATGACTAAAGTTTGCTACAGTATTCGTGCGTAGCAGTTAAATTGCTACAGTAAACAGGCGCTAACAGTGAAATTGCTACAGTAAAATCGTCCAATTGAAATTGTTACAGTGAAATCGTTCGATTTGAATTTGCTAGAGTGAAATCTCCGATTTGAAATTGCTACAGTGAATTGCTACAGTAAAATCGTCCGATTTGAAATTGCTACAGTAAAATCGTCCGATTTGAAATCGATACAGTGAAATCGTCCGATTTGAAATTGCTACAGTGATCGGGCGAATCTGCTACATTGTGGAACTCGGTCGAAATGTGAAGTTCGGCTGAAAATGGGATTCGACGATTTGAAAAATTGAAACAAAGGTGCACTGTAGACCTTCGGGCGATTCTGTGTTAGCTACAGTGAAGATGAGAAATCTAAATTTTGAAATTGCTACAGTTAATTGATTGAATTCAATTCGGCCGATTTTGCAATTTTGAGAAATCAAGTGCACGAATTTTCCAAGTTCAAAGTGGGAGCAAATAATATATATAATAATATAATATATATATTTTTTTAAGGATTGCAAGTGGCCGATTGTCCCTTTACTATTGGTTGATACTCCTTTTTTACGCAAAAGATGACTTCAAATTGATAATACGTGGCTTTATGAGGTGAGTGGCCTTTGCTTTTTGACTGAAAATGAACTTTGACCAACTAAATTTGGGTGAATTCGGGCGATTGCTTTCAACTTGCAAATGTTATTATATTATCTTTTTTGTCAAACCAAAATCGGGCGATTGCTTTTACTGTAAACTGAGGTTGACGACTTTTCTAGTCGGGCAATTTGAACTTCAAAAACAGCGATTGCAAATCGGGCGATTTGAAGAGCTGTTCAAAGACCCTGCCCGAATATGAAGAACTGAACTAGAAAAAAGAATTCCAGACTCGAATTTTTTTCAAATCTCACTCAAATTGCTGCAAACAGTTGGGTAAACACTGAGAATAACTCGAAAACGGCCTAATTTACTCTAGAGCTTGCAAATCAGTATGATCACTCAAAAACTCAAGACAAGCATAAATTCGAACCAAAAGAAATACCAGTTTTCTAAATCTCACTCAAATCCGAATATGTTTGCTCTGATACCACTTGTAGGTCCTAGAATATCCAACCAACTAACGAAGAAACGATTTTACCACGATTTGTGAATGGAAGAATTGAAATGTGTGAGGTGCATGTGTGTGTGTTCTTGAGAGGTGTAAGGAGCATCGCTACAAAAACTATTTCTCTGTCTTTTTTCACACACACAAGACCTCTAACTATGTGTTAGGGTTTTAGTATTTATACCACATCTTGGTATATAATACTTGGGCCCCTTGTAAGCCCATTACAATTCTAAGCTCACTGTGCTCTAAAAACCTTAAAGCCCAGTTCACTTAAATAAAATACAAGAGTCAATAAAATAATTATTTGACACAATAAAATATTCCTAACAAACGACATAACAAGAGATATTTCTATCATTTGAAGAAGGAGCAGTCGAAGAAGAATGTTGCGATGGTGTTGATCGCGTGAATACCACCACTACTCCTAATAATCTTGTTATTTTCTACGACGACGGTGGAATCAATCTTGTGAAAGGTGGGACTAGTTGGGTCTTCGACAGTGGTGCAGCTTTATCATGTTACGGCTAATAGGGAATTCTTTTCGTCATATACTCCGGGAGATTTTGGAGCCTTGAAGATGGGCAATG
>JAPQWV010001936.1:0-68727 GCA_027422505.1 Craterostigma plantagineum | reverse complement strand
CCCCCCCCCCCCCCCCCCAACTTCCATAGTCTGGATCCGTCACTGGTACTGTCATTGGGAGATGAAAGACTCTTAAACGAAGCAAAGGTCTCCAAATGGGGAGAATGTGTTGGGAGTAAATCAATCATGAAGACTGATCCCAGAAGCTTAAATTCATAAGCTCATGGGGTTTCACTCTAAAATCAATTGGTAATTGGTAATAGAGGAAGTAGCCCACAAACTTATAAACTAGTCACAACTTCTCTAACTATTCGATGTGGAACGGGTTTGCTACCCAGCAATCCTACCCTCAAACCCGAGACCACCAACTGCCTTCCTTGAGCGATAATTATCAACCTAGACCGACATATGCTCTATTGAGCAATCAACATGATCCACACAGGCTCTGTTGAGCACAAATCGTTGCAAGAGAGGGGACTTCATCCACATCGTATTTGGAATAGAACCATAACTCCTATACCATGAGTAACCACTTTTTTCTAATAGTTAATCTCGGAGGGAGTGTATCACTTTTAAATATTATATAATTTATTTACAACAAATGAATGTTATGAACTGAAATAGGAACGTGATTGGATTTTTTTTTTCTTTTGCTGTGAATTGATTCATCACTGAAAATATTAGATTGTTAATTGTTTTTGCGGTAGCTGTAACTCCTGCTGATCCCAGAAATCCCAGCTGACAAGAACAAGAAAAACCGCGTCTTTTTTTTCATACTTACGAGTAATGAGGAAATAATCTTCCTTCTTGTATGGTTCCTCCGTGTCTTTGTGTGCTTATTCCTATTCATTCGTTAGTTGATAGAAACTATCTGTACTTTTGATGAACTTCTGACATAACTAATAAGCTCTTCTACTATTCCTAATATATACTCTCAGCAGCGAAGAATTTCTTCATATGTGAATCCAGAAATCTCTTGAAGACTGTGATCATCGGAATGGAAATACTCAATTCATTATTATATAACGGTGAATATTGTGGAACATATAGCAACTGCTGTAGGTGATAAACAAAAACATTTGCATCATTGACCTTAGAAATATCTAATCATTACATCTAATTTATCAAGCCTTTTAATATCATTTCGGAGGTATCTTCCAAGGTTGGCAGTATAAATCCTCCACGAGGACAGATTTCTTCAGGCACGGACCAGAATCTTTAATTCCCAAAGACAGTAACTGTTGCAAAATTCTCGCAGCCTCTGAGTGAAAACACCGTAGTTTCCCGAGCCCTTTGGGCTCACGAAATCGCAGTAATACTTTGTAGTTTGTCGAAAATTATTTCTGAAACTCCAGTGTGTGCTCTCCCCAGGGGCAAGATTTTTTAGCCCAAAGTCGTCTTCTGAGGAGTAGCAATGAGCTGTAAGACTCCCCCGAGACAAATAATTCTTTATCTCAACGGTTTCGTCTTCCAAAATTCCTACGGCGGCCGATAACTTTGCATGTGTATGTAATAACTGTTGGGATCCTTGACCGTATGGATCCGAAAAACTTTAACCTTGATTGGATTAATTAAGGCGAAAACTAAGTACAGCGGAATAGAAAGCGTACCTGTAAATTCCATAGCGTTCTTAACGAGAACAGGGTATGTGGATCTTCCAAGTACGTGTACGCGAAACCTTTAGCTCGGGGAAGATGGGTACCCAAGGATCCTTAGACAGTCGCTAGGGTTTTACGAGACGACGGCTGTGTGTTTCGTTGTACAGCACTTAGGGACCACACCCATATTTATAGATGTCATAATGGGCTGGCCTGTTAATAAGCCCATCAGATATTTACGTTCCAGCCCCCAGGAATTCTACACATATATTAATTAACCCACACATCTTATTAATTGCGACAGACCCTCTTAAATTTAATTGATCACCGAATGGGTCCTTTAACTTAATTACAATATTTGGCATACGACTAATACCACAATACATGTACGTCTACATGTCCGAACGTTATTGTGCTTGGAATATGTAGTCGAATAGTCCCAACCTTACAACCTATACTTATCAATCCCACGTGTATACATATGACCGATATAGCTATAACCAAAGTGTCGCATATGAAATCAATCTCGTCCATCAATATTGTCGATGCAAGAACTAAAGGGTAGTCGTTATACATATATCGTAACTCAACCCACAATAATCACGAACACCAACTCCATCGAATGACATAGATCAAGTGTGGACGTGTAGCATGGAAATTACATGCTCAGTTGATCATGCATGCCTATTTCCAACTGGTCCTACTTTAGTGAGATCAGAATTCAGAGATAAACTAATGGATATCTAAAAACCCAAATGTCATGACATAAACATGTATTAAAGAAACTTTATTAAATAATCATCAAACACAGAATTAACAGAATCCACGATAAGACATAAACTTAATTCGTCACACCCATACGAGCAACATGCCCGTGAAATATAGCGGGCGCTAACGCTTTAGTAAGTGGATCTGCAATCATAAAATCTGTTCCTATATGCTCAATGATTATATATCCACTCTGAACTCGTTCTTTCACAACCAGGAACTTAATGTCTATGTGCTTAGACCTGGAAGAGCTCCTGTTGTTATTGGAATATAGGACCGCCGAATTGTTGTCACAGAATAGCTTTATTGGTCGTCAACAGAATTGACAACTTTGAGTCCTGTCACTAAATTGCGCAGCCAAACAGCCTGGTTGGAGGCCTCATAGCAAGCTACAAATTCTGCCTCCATCGTAGATGAAGCGATAAGTGTCTGTTTGACACTTTCCACGAAATCGCTCCCCCAGCCAGCATAAAAACGTAACCAGATGTCGATTTGCGGCTGTCCAGGCATCCGACAAAATCAGAGTCACAATACCCAATGATCTCCAAATACTCTAACTTTCTGTATGTGAGCATATAATCCTTCGTCTTTTGAAGATATCGAAAGACCCTTTTGGCTGCTACCAATGTTCTCTACCCGGATTGCTTTGGTATCGACCAAGCATTCCTACGATGAACGCCAAATCAGGTCTGGTGCAAACCTGTGCATACATTAAACTTCCCACTGCCGACGCATATGGTATATCCTTCATGTGCTTGGATTCCAAAATGTTATCCGGACATTGTTTGAGGCTGAACTTATCACCTTTTGAGACTGGAGTGTCATGTGGACGACAATTTTCATGCTAAACCTTTGCAGTACCTTTTCGATGTAGCTCTTTTGTGATAACCCAAGAGTTCCCCGTGAGCGATCACGGTGAATCTGGATCCCTAATACAAAAGAAGCTTTCCCAAGATCTTCATGTCAAAATGACCCGAAAGAAAGCTCTTGGTGTCCCGAAGTAAATTCACATCGCTGCTAGCTAGTAAAATGTCGTCTACGTACAAGACCAAAAAGATAAACATGCTCCCACTAAATTTGTGATACACACAGTCCTCAACAGCGTTAGCCTCAAACCAAAACGAAAGAGGTGATAGTCTGGTGAAACTTGTGGTACCACTGACGAGAAGCCTGCTTGAGTCCGTAGATGGATTTCTTTAGTTTACAGACCAGCGGGCTAGATTTGTCCGAAGCTAAGCCCTCTGGCTGCAACATATATATAGTTTCCTCTCGAGATCTCCATTGAGGAAAGCTGTCTTTACGTCCATTTGATGCAACTCAAGGTCAAAATGTGCCACAAGCGCCATGATAATTCTAAAAGAGTCTTTCGATGAAACTGGAGAGAAAGTCTCTTTATAATCTATGCCTTCCCTCTGAGTAAATCCTTTCGCGACAAGACGAGCTTTATATCTCTCAATGTTACCCAGTGAATCCCGTTTGGTTTTAAATACCCATTTGCAACCAATCGGTTTCACGCCTTCAGGTAACGAGACGAGATCCCAAACGTCGTTGCCCTTCATGGATTGGATTTCCTCATTTATGGCATTGGTCCATTCGCGAGCTTAGAGCTTTCCATTGCCTCTTGATAAGTAAAGGGATCATCTCCCACTAAATCAATGGTATCCTCATGCTCGTGAAGAAATACAACGTAATCATCCGGAACTGCATTTCTCCTTTCTCGCGTTGACATCCGTGGAGGCGCTGGTTCAATCTGAGGTTCATGAGTTTGTACTTGATGATCAGCTTCAACTTCACCTTCATAAGGCTGATCATGATGAACAGCTACAGGTGAAGTATGCTGATCCATTGGAGGAATGATTTCATCCTCGTCTATATCTCGAGGTCGGATAACCATAGGGACAAGAATTTCGTCCTGACCGACCTGAGCTGCATGAAGAGGAATTTCTGAACCCTCTTCCTCGAATAGAAAATCGTTTCGATTATCCTTATCCTCCCCAAACTCAAGATCCTCAAAGAACCTGGCATTTCCTGTCTCGAAAAATGTCCTTAAAGTGGGATCATAAAACTTATAGCCCTCGTGTGATTTTCCGGATAACCTACGAAGTAGCTACTAACAGTCCTTGAGTCCAATTTCTTCTCGCCCGGCCTGTAAGGCCGTGCCTCAGTAGGACATCCCCAAACTCGTAAATGCCTAAGGACGGGTCTTTTACCCGTCCATAACTCGTAAGGGGTACTGTTCGTAGCTTTAGTAGGGACTCTGTTAAGAATATAGGCTGCAGTTCTTAATGCGTCGCCCCAGAGAGAGTGAGGTAAAGTCGTACGAGCAATCATACTTCTCACCATATCCTGAAGGGTTCTGTTTCGTCTCTCAGCAACACCGTTCATATTTGGACTTCAAGGCATGGTGTACTGAGGGACGATCCCACGCTCATCTAGAAACTTAGCAAACGTTCCTGGACGTTGTTCACCTGATCCGTCATACCACCGTAGTATTCTCCTCCACGGTCGGATCTGACGGCCTTAATCGTTTTGCCGTGTCGATTTCGACTTCGGCTTTAAACGCCTTAAAAATGTCAAGTGCTTCAGACTTCTCATGAATTAGGTACAAAACCCGTAACGAGAGTAATCGTCGATGAACGTGATAAAATAGCATTGTCCATTCCAAGAAGCCGTAGGGAATGGACCACACACATCCGTATGAATCAGTTCTAAGACTTCCTTAGCTCTCTCAGCATTAATTTTCTTTTATTTGTTGTTTTACCCTTTATACACTCGATACATAAATGATCTCCGGATTTATCAAGTGTTTCCAGAATTCCATCAGACACAAGCTTATCAATCTCCTTTCGGATATATGACCCAAACGCTTATGCCATAAACCAAATGAATCGGATGGTAACTTGCGCTTAATTCCTCTAGTTTCTACATTATGGGACTCTCCTAGTAGTTTAATGTATCAAGTAGATACAGACTATCATGTTCAGATAAGTTACTGTTCCAATAGCCGAAGATTTAGAATAAATAACACACTTTCTGTTACCAAATGAACAAATATAACCTTCTTTGTCCAAAACAGAAACTGAAATCAAATTCCGTCTAAACGACGGCACAACGAAAGTGTTATTCAAATCAAATAGAAACCAGAACGTAATAATAATCTAAAAGTCCCCACGCCTTCAACTTCAACTGCTTCTCCAGCCCCCATATAGATGAATCTTTCAGCATCACTGGGCTTTCGGCAGCTCAGGCAACCCTGCATACACATACTTATGTGAGTTGTAGCACCGGAATCAACCCACCACGTATATGCAGGTACAGAAACCAAATAATTTCAGCGCTTACAAAAGCCAAATTTGTACCTTTCTTTAGTCGCCAAGCATGATACTTGGCGCAGTCCTTCTTCAAGTGAGAAGCTTTCTTACAGAAGAAGCATTGAATTAATTTTTCTTTATGCTCTTTATCAGAGCCCTTAGGCTTCTTCTGTTTAACCGCAGTCTCCTTAGGTACTTTATTTTTCCAAGCATCAAATACTGTACCATTAGCTGTTGATAGTGTTCACGGCAGAGTTCGTAGTCGCAACACCGACCATCTCAGCTGAAAAGAGAACGATGATTGAATTAACTCACAATTTTTAGCTTTAATAATGATTAAAAAATTTAAATAATAACAACCCATCATCAGCTTAATCGTTGTGCAAAAGAGCCTAACGAAGGCTAGGTAGTCAATCCACGAGTGATCAAACTGGTGCAACGATCAAGCGTCTGTACCCTATTCCAGCCAAGTAGTCGCCTTCCGAAGGGCCGATCAACTACTCGCAATGGAAAAACCTTCAGGTACTTCAGCATGTTACGCCACCGTCCCGACTATTAGATTTATAAAATAGCCTTCCGAAGGGCCGGTCGAAATATCCGCATGCGTCATGTTACGCCACCGTCCCGACTATTAGATTTATAAAATCTCCACAACAGAGGTCACGAAGGTGACTATACTGCTTCAATAAAATATCTCTAATAATCGATATGCTAAAATAAGCATCTTTATGCCGTTATTAAATTTAATAATCACTGTCTGTTAAAAGTCGCAATTTTTCCGAATACTTCTGACTTGAAAAGCACCCCGAATAGTCACGGAAAATAGCCAGCCAATAACACATTTATTGGACCTAATTAAATTAAATTAGTCCAAATCTGAAGTGGGCCTAAAATTATTGCGGCCCATTTACTAAAACCTTGGAAGCCCAAAGAAAAACTTAAAAGGCCCATTTTTTTTATTATTATTCCAATCCGGTGGGCCGAAATAAAACTAAGCCATAATGAAAAACCCTAAAAGTAGCCTAACGGAATATGCCCAGCAATGAAAAGTAACGCACGAATATCTAGGTACTTAATAAGAATTAATGCGCCACTCCACACATAACAACTAACATGAAAACCTAGGCAAGCTCACCAACGTGAAAGAAAACAAATAGAAAATTAAGTGGGCCCACTATTGGGCCCATTATAAAGCCCTAATGAATTTAGCACCAAACGTAACCTAGGCCACCCAAATACGTAGCCGTCATTGATCGGACAGTCAAGCAACTATACAGCCACCTCCTTTACTGCTCGGACAGTCACTATCAATCCCTTAATCGGCACTAGACCGCGCGGCCGTTCCACATCCTGGCGACGCCCTACGACGCTGCCTGTACAGCAGCCACCGTATCGCTGCAGTGCAGCAGCACATGGCGCCAGAAGTGCTGCCGGGCAGCCCAACGCACAGCCTCGAAACAGCCGGAGATACGCAGTGTGAAGAACAATTACAGCCACGCCGCCGCTCAATCTTGAGAGCAGCAGCGCCCAACGGCGCTGTTTCGCTCGTCGACCGGCAGCTTTGCTTCGGAGCACTAAATCGCAACGCCCAACGGCGCTGCCGTGCCGTCACTTTCACAGCCATACGCACGCCCAACGGCGTTGGTTTGCAGTTTTCCGAAGTAGCGCCCAACGGCACTGCAACCGTGCTTACGCAGCCCTCACGGTGCAAAATTCGCAAATTCTTAAACCCAAATTAATCCAAATCAAGGTGGCTCTGATACCACTTGTTGGGATCCTTGACCGTATGGATCCGAAAAACTTTAACCTTGATTGGATTAATTAAGGCGAAAACTAAGTACAGCGGAATAGAAAGCGTACCTGTAAATTCCATAGCGTTCTTAACGAGAACAGGGTATGTGGATCTTCCAAGTACGTGTACGCGAAACCTTTAGCTCGGGGAAGATGGGTACCCCAAGGATCCTTAGACAGTCGCTAGGGTTTTACGAGACGACGGCTGTGTGTTTCGTTGTACAGCACTTAGGGACCACACCATATTTATAGATGTCATAATGGGTGGCCTGTTAATAAGCCCATCAGATATTTACGTTCCAGCCCCAGGAATTCTACACATATATTAATTAACCCACACATCTTATTAAATTGCGACAGACCCTCTTTAATTGATCACCGAATGGGTCCTTTAACTTAATTACAATATTTGGCATACGACTAATACCACAATACATGTACGTCTACATGTCCGAACGTTATTGTGCTTGGAATACGTAGTCGAATAGTCCCAACCTTACAATAACAGTACTGATAAAAGTGTTAGAACAATGGTTTCTTTAAACGTCTTCATTGTATTGTATTGTATTGTACAATTGATCTCTATAGCGGCGAACACTATATATAAAGAGGGAGAAGGCCAGTTTTCACTCCTCGTTGTTGTATATCCATGCAATCTTGTTCAACAGATATTAAGGGTTATTTATGAATGGGATTGTGATAAATCTTTAACCAATGTATTGTAGAATCTTTGCTTTTTTTGTTTGTTTTATTGAACGTCATTATTAAGGTCTTAGATTTTTTATATTATTCCATGTTTGTAATTGATTCTTTTAACAATGCTTCAAAAAAATCATATACAACCATTAATTGAGCCCTGATTTGGCGAGATTCGGATAACCGACGGTGATTTCAAAATAACAAAGCAAATAGTCTATGTTTGTTTATTTACTTTAACATTTATTTACATTTTAAAATTAGTTTGTCCCATTGATAAGGGATTATATGTATTTATAATTAAGCTTACGAATGACAAGGAATGGAATCCCTAAAATGAAATTTAAAAAATATAAAAAAAAGTCCGAAGATTGTTTGGAATATCGAGTAAATGAGGATAGGTATGAATAGATATAATCCATGATTAATTCTTCGTGGTATAATTAACTCCTGTATCTATTGTCTTTCTATTTTATTAAAGCTCATACCCTTGTAGGAACTGCCATGGTATGTCAATTTTAATTTTATAGGATAATTACCATTACTAGCTAGTATATTAGCACATTTTATGCATGTGCAAATGTAAGTATTTTATATTTTATATTATTAATTAAGTTATTTAAAAAATAAAATTTTAAATCAAAGGATTAAATTGTAGTAAATCAAAATATTAGAGTACCATTGTAAAAAAACTAATTATTTTACAGGCCAAATAGCAGTTTATACTCACCCCTCGCCATTATTATAATAGGATAGATACCCTTATGTTATTGTCTATTTTTAGCTAATTATTTTTACAGGCCAAATAGCAGTTTATACTCACTTTCTCATGTAATTTTGATAATTAATTATAAAATAAATAATATTATTATTCTAACAACTACACACCACATAAGTTAAATAAATTACATTTTCCGTCACAATTACATTAATTGCCAAGAGTGACTAGTAGATATGTATGAGAAATGCTTATTCACAAGCATTGAGGTGGAGAGCAATAAACGAATGAAAAATCAAAATACTCAATATGTATATAATCAAGAATAAGTTTCTGGGATTTTAAGCCCGCAGCTAACTCTAGCTGGCACTGAAGGAAGCTACATAAGTTGAAAGAAAGATTCAGATTGGGATATGTAGGGAGGAATTGGTCCCCTGCAAAGGATGGCTGCTACACAGTAGTGAGTGGCAATGAATGGCTCAAAGACAGTTTGATAGCTTTCCCTTTTTCGAAGGCTGTATGGAATGGGTTAACACACCTACACATTCATTTATTCTTTGGTTGATCCTACAGAAGAAGATGCTTACTATCGACAGAATGCTAAGCTGGGTTATGGCTGTTACACACACAGGTTGTAGACTGTGCGGCGAAGAGGAAGAAACTTTGGAGCATCTATTCCTGGCATGTGTGTACAGTCAGCAAGTGTTAGTGCGAATCAATAATTGGATGCAGATTGAGGAAAACATCCAGACTTTCGAGGACCTTTGTGAGTGGATAATCTTAAGGGCAGTAAAAGGAGTGTTCAACAGAGCATTGTTGTGGCTTGTTTTGCAGATGTACTTCATCACATTTGGGGGGTGTTTGTTTCTGGTGATTCAACATCACAGTGATACTCGCATCACCATAATGCGAGTATCACTGTAATGTGGATCAAGGTGATATATCATCATTGTGTTTGTTTTGATGTGATATTTCATTTCACATATCAAGGTGATATTAGATATTATGTTTGATTAATCACGGTGATGTGTGGGGTGATATTGCATAATAACATATTTAACCCTATGTATATCATATAGGTAATGTGAATAATATGTTTATGTTGAGATGATAATATACGTAACAATGATCAATGTTTTAGAGTTTACAATTTTTTTATGCATTACTTATAAGTCTATTATATAATTATAAATATTAATTATATTTTAAATTATTGAATATGTTTTTAAGATTTAAATTGTTAGTTATATAATTTAAAAAATGAATAAGGGTATATAAGGAATAAATGTTAAATATCATGGGTAATAAAAATTTCAAATGTCACCTCATCACCGTGATGTTGGATCACCTAGCTTTTTTGGGGTGATCCAAAAGTTGGAATATCACCCACTTTGATCACCTAGGTGATCCTTCATCACGGTGATGACTCATCACCTACGAAAAACAAACACAGTGATGAGGAGGTGATGTGAAAATCAGGTGATGTTTTGGAGGATCACCTGTGAATGAAATCGGCGTGTACATGCGGAGCACAACTTAGTCTAATGATCAAGCAAGATGTTAGAGGGAGAATTCAGAGTTTTAGTCATATGGGAAGACTTGTTCGTTCTGAGATATATCAAGCTATTTGTTTTTAGTTGTTATTAGTCTAGGGGTTGATATTTCGTATGTGCTATGATGTAACTCCCAGCTTGAGCTTGTGGTAAATGAAAATTATCATTCTACCGAAAACAAAAAGAAGCTCAATTCAAATGCCATGAAAAAATACTACTGTAACGGGCATCAGAAGATAGAAGCATTAAATAGCAAAATGCCATCAACAACAAGGATAATCTCAACATTCTGTCGGAAAACACGGCAAAGTAAAACAAAGGAAAGAACGAAACATCTTATTTCTTATCTTCTTTCTCGGCCTCAGCCGCCCTTTTAGCTCTAACACCAACATGTCGCTCGTTAGTTCTTTCAAGGCGAAGCTTATCATATGCCTTAAAAGATTTCATCTCTTCTGTAACCTTAACAAGCTCCACGGTCGGCTTCTCGCGAATTATCGGCATGAAAGGACCAATAACTTGGGTGGCTGTCGCAAGTTCTTCAGCAGTGGAATCACCAGCCTGTAAGAAGATAGATTCGATTGTGATGAGTTTACTTTGTCTGAATTTTGACAACATTAGATGATGGAAGATCCAGCGATTTGAGTACGAATGATGTTTTGTTTATTTCTTACCTTGATTTTACGAGCACGTCTTGGGAAGACGACGAGCTTGGCTTTGTACGTCTTTAACCTCTGGACGTTTGTCTGAAGACCTTCCAAAGAGCGGTTTCTACGTCTGTGATCGATGGAGATGCCAATTGTTGGGGCAAGTTTCATTGGAATCCCAGCAGCCTGATTAACATATATTAAAGAAAAAATTAGTGTAAAAATAGAACATAAAAAGTTGAGATACGATATAAAGACTGCTTATCAATGTAATGAACGACTTCCCAGAAGCAAAAGAAACATTTTGTATTGGAAATGGTACACTTAGTTGCCTGGTGAAAATGGGAACTCAAAGAAAGGCCAGAGAACGTCATTTTGTTTAACCAGATCATTTAACAATCCTAAGTTACCTTACCTAAATACTCTTCAAAGAGAGACAATGGAAGTCTCCGAGAAATACAGTGCATTATTTAAATAATGATAGTGATTAGGTTAAAATTGCTAACCTTCAACTCCTCCAGGGAAAATCCACGGCCAGCTCTGACTTTCATGTTGTACTTCAATGTCTGTCCATGGACGATGGGCCTGACGGATCCAGCAGTGGGCCTTGGGAAAATCTTCACAGCCTTCTTTTGTCTCGCTAAAATATTGTACAAAATGATAAGTCGGGTAACATAGTTCTTATAGTATCAATCTCATGTATAAACACATAATAAAAAATAATTGCAGAACGTAGTCCCTTTCTTTAATTATTTACCAATTCTTCTTCTGGTTTTGCGAGCAGGCTGGTTGAACCAGGTCTTCACATAATTCTGCCAATGCTTCCTGAAATGTGAATTGGGGATAACATTGTTGTGCTTCATTGCTTACCTGTATCACCAAGAAGATTCATTCGCTTAAAAACAATCAAGAAAAAACACTGAACAATAAATAGGTGACTTTACTTTTACAAAGGTAGCAAACAATCAAAAAAAGAGACATCTTCTAATCACAAAACATAAAATGACGTTAGAAAGCCCAGCTTCAATACCATGAGGAATAGTGTTTCAGTTGAAAACTAAGCTCAAAATCAGTCACTGACTAACTAAAAGTCTAAAAACTTGATTGCCTATAGCAGGTCGGCAGAGTGACCTTGCATGGACTACAAGATCTATGGAATTCCATTTCCCGAATGTAACATTAATCAAAACAAAACTAGAGCTCTAGCATACATCCGATCCGACCAACCCTAATCTAGAAATGTATGAAGCAGTACGATATGCTACATAAATCTGTATATAATTCATCATCCGCCTAAAATGATGAATCACGAACAACCAGATATATCCAATTTCAGAAACACTCTAATGCATACCGAAAAATCAATTAGGAACAGCACATAAAACAAAATCAGACGCACAAAAATGATTTACAGTTCAGCTTCCGTTCCTGATAATAAAAGAAAAGAAAATGGGGAATAAATTGTAAGGCAGGAGCTGCAATCGGATCTTACGCAGCTGGGGAGGCAGCGAAGAACAACAAAAGAGACGAGCAGCTTCGTGCTCTGCTATTAGGGTTATCCTCTTAAAAAAAAATGCCCAACAGGCTCGTAATGTTAGGGCCCGGCCCATTTTTATGTTGGACGACTGAATATGGGCTTCACGTAAATGGGCCTCGTAAGCTTAATTTACTTTTTATCTAACATTAAACCGCAAATTCTACTATACAAAAGTCTTATTACCGGTTCTCAAACTATTAGATATACACCGTTAGATCTGGCAATCTGGCCCGCGGACCGTGGGCCCGCCCCGCCCCGCCAAAGGGGCGGGACGGGCCTTGATTTTTCAGGCCCGCCCTAGGCGGGTAAGCCCGCGTGGGCCGCGGGCCTAGGCGGGGCGGCTAAGCCCGCGGGCTGCCCGCTTATAATAAAAAAAAATATACCTTATATTTGGGCTGGGCTCATGGACTGATGAATAATGATAAATATTACTAAAGATGGGCTATTGCAAATTTTAAAGCCCGTGAAGAAAAAGGGTTCCTTACAATCGAACACCTCACTTTTCCCCCATATCACACATATCAGTGAGCACAATCGAACACCTCACTTCTTGGTACACACTTTGAGCTGCTAATTAATTAGGTTCGATTTGGGAAGAACAGGCGGAGACGAAGAAATTGAGTGCCTTTCGAGAATTTATGGGCTCTGTGAGCTGAAGGAGTATCTCTTCGATTAATGTGGTGGTGAATTCGACGGAAGCGAATCTATCGGCGAGGGTTTTCCAGCTCGAGCCGCCATGTAAGGAATCAACCACTGAGACTACAGTAGAGTGCTTGCTTGTCAAGCCTGCGTCGAACAAGTGCGAAGAAATATCAGTGGACGGCGCAGCTCGAACCGCTGTGTAACCAAATAGTAATTTGGATGCAGTAAGGACAAGATTCGGCTTGAGCACATAGCAACCATGTCTGCTTTGGGTGGTGAAAGAATTACAGCCCTAGAAGTCGGACGGTTGCTGTTGCAGATGAATTTGGCCTTGCTCAAAATCTTGACCATTCTTTCTTCGAAACCCTTTTTCCTTAATTTTTTTAATATATATTGGTGGGCGGGCTAAGCCCGCCAGGGGGCGGGGCGGGCCTCCATTTATCAGGCCCGTCGGAGGCGGGTCCTGGCCCGCCAATTGGCGGGCTTTGGCGGGTTGCGGATGTTAGGTTGGGACTATTCGACTACGTATTTCTAGCACGATTAACGTTCGGACATGTAGACGTATATGTATTATGGTACTAGTCGTATGCCAAATATTGTAATTAAGTTTAAAGACCCATTCGGTGATCATTTAAATTTAAGGGGGTCTGTCGCACTTAAATAAGATGTGTGGGGTTAATTAATATTTAGAATTCCTGGGTGCTGGAACGTAAATATCTGATGGGCTTATTAACGGGCCAGCCCATTATGACATCTATAAATATGGATGTGGTCCCTAAGTGCTGTACAACGAAACACACAGCCGTCACTCTCGTAAACCCTAGTGACTGCGTCTAAGGATCTTTGGGGTACCCATCTTCCCCGAGTTCAAGGTTTCACCTACACGTACTTGGAAGATCCGCATACCCTGTTCTAGCTAAGAACGCTATGGAATTTACAGGTACGTTTTCTATTTTCGCTGTATTTAGTTTATAGCCTTAATTAATCCAATCAAGGTTAAAGCCTTTTCGGATCCATACGGTTACGGATTCCAACAAGTGGTATCAGAGCCACCTTGCTTTGGATTAATTTGGGTTTAAGAATTTGGGAATTTTGCACCGAGGGCTGCGTAGGCACGGTTGCAGCGCTGTTGGGCTTCGGAAAACCGCAAACCGATGCCGTTGGGCGTGCGCGTGGCTGCGATAGTCTCGGCGCGACTGTGCGTTGGGGCTGCCTGGCAGCGCCTCTCTGGCGCCATGTGCGGATGCACTGCAGCGATATGGTGGCTGCTGTCAGGCTGCATCGTTGGGCGCCACCAGACTGTGTGACCGGCTGCGCGGTGTAATACCGATTAGGGGCTGGGCTGGAGATTGTCGCGCGGCAGTCCAAGCTGTAAAGAAAGTGACTGCCTAGGATTGCGTGACAGCTGCACTATTTGGTGATTTCGTTCGGCAGCTTGGTGCTAAATTCATTCCAGGAAAAATAGGGTTTCTCTAATGGGCCAATTTAGGCCCATTAATGATTATTTTAGTTGCTAGGATTTTTATGCATGTTAAGTTATGCTACTAGGCGTATTGCTGGAATATTAAAATCGTTAGGGCTGCTTTAGGGATTTGTTAATGGGCCAAACGTTAGTAATGGCTTATGTGTATTTGCCCTGTATGTCTCTTTAGGAATGGCTTAGGATTTACTTAATGGGCTTAGGTTTATTTTGGTCAACATTAGGATAGAAAAAAAAATTGGGCCTTTTATGATTTTCTTTTGGGCTGCCTAGGTTTTAGTAAATGGCCCACAATGAATTTTACGCCCACTTTAGATTTGGACTAATTTAATTTAATTAGGTCCAATAAATGTGTTATTAGTTGGCTATTTTCCGTGACTATTCGGGGTGCTTTTAAAAGTCAGAAGTATTTGGAAAAATTGCGACTTTTAACAGACAGTGATTATTAAATTTAATAACGGCATAAAGATGCTTATTTTAGCATATCGATTATTAGAGATATTTTATTGAAGCAATATAGTCACCTTCGTGACCTCTGCTGTGGAGATTTTATAAATCTAATAGTCGGGACGGTGGCGTAACATGATGCATGCGGATATTTCGACCGGCCCTTCGGAAGGCAATTATCTGGCAGTGGCTTGTGTACGTCTGTGACGGTAAGCTGAAGTACCTGAAGGTCTTTCCATTGCGAGTAGTTGATCGGCCCTTCGGAAGGCGACTACTTGGCTGGAATAGGGTATGAACGCTTGATCGTGGCACCAGTTTGATCACTCGTGGATTGACTACCTGACCTTCGTTAGGCTCTTTTGCACAACGATCAAGCTGAAGATGGGTTGTTATTATTTAAATTTTTTAATCATTATTAAAGCTAAAAATTGTGAGTTAATTCAATCATCGTTCTCTTTTCAGCTGAGATGGTCGGTGTTGCGACTACGAACTCTGCCGTGAACATAATATCAACAGCTAATGGTACAATATTTGATGCTTGGAAAAATAAAGTACCTAAGGAAACTGCGGTTATACAGAGGAAGCCTAATGGCTCTCACAAAGAGCATAAAGAAAAATTAATTCGATGCTTCTTCTGCAAGAAAACTTCTCATATAAAAAAGGATTGTGCCAAATATCATGCTTAGCGCCTAAAGAAAAATTTGATTTTTGTAAGCGCTGAAATCAATTTGATTTCCGTACAGAGACATACTTGGTGGGTTGATTCTGGTGCTACAACTCATATAAGTATGTCTATGAAGGACTGCCTAAACTGCCGAAAGCCCAATGATGCCGAAAGATTCATCTATATGGGGGCTGGAGAAGCAGTTGAAGTTCAAGGCGTCGGGACATTTAGATTACTGTTGAGTTCTGGGTTCTTTTTGGATCTGAATAACACTTTTGTCGTTCCGTCGTTTAGACGAAATTTGATTTCGGTTTCTGTTTTGGACAAAGAATGTTATATTTGTTCATTTGGTAACAGAAAGTGTGTTATTCATTTTAAATCTTCGGCTATTGGAACCAGTAACTTAATCTGAACATGATAATCTGTATCTACTTGATACAGTAAACTACGGAGAGTCCCATAATGTAGAAACTAGAGGAATTAAGCGCAAGTTACCATCCTAGAATTCATTTGGTTTATGGCATAAGCGTTTGGGTCATATATCCGAAAGGAGAATTGATAAGCTTGTGTCTGATGGAATTCTGGAAACACTTGATAAATCTGGAGATCATTTATGTATCGAGTGTATAAAGGGTAAAACAACAAATAAAAGAAAATTAAATGCTGAGAGAGCTAAGGAAGTCTTAGAACTGATTCATACGGATGTGTGTGGTCCATTCTCTTTGGCTTCTTGGAATGGACAACGCTATTTTATCACGTTCATCGACGATTACTCTCGTTACGGGTATTTGTACCTAATTCATGAGAAGTCTGAAGCACTTGACGTTTTTAAGGCGTTTAAAGCCGAAGTCGAAAATCGACACGGCAAAACGATTAAGGCTGTCAGATCCGACCGTGGTGGAGAATACTACGGGAGGTATGACGGATCAGGTGAACAACGTCCAGGACCGTTTGCTAAGTTTCTAGAGGAGTGTGGGATCGTCCCTCAGTACACCATGCCAGGAAGTCCAAATATGAACGGTGCTGCTGAGAGACGAAACAGAACCCTTCAGGATATGGTGAGAAGTATGATTGCTCGTACGACTTTACCTCACTCTCTCTGGGGCGACGCATTAAGAACCGCAGCCTATATTCCTAACAGAGTCCCTACTAAAGCTACGAACAGTACCCCTTACGAGTTGTGGACGGGTAAAAGGCCCGTTCTTAGGCATTTACGAGTTTGGGGATGTCCTACTGAGGCACGGCCTTACAGGCCGGGCGAGAAGAAATTGGACTCAAGGACTGTTAGTAGCTACTTTGTTGGTTATCCAGAAAAATCACGAGGCTATATATTTTATGATCCCACATCAAGAACATTTTTCGAGACAGGAAATGCCAGATTCTTTGAGGATCTTGAGTTTGGGGAGGATAAGGATAATCGAAACGATTTTTTATTCGAAGAAGAGGGTTCAGAAATTCCTCTTCATACAGCTCAGGTCGGTCAGGACGAAGTTTTTGTCCCTATGGTTATCCGACCTCGAGATATAGACGAAGATGAAATCGTTCCTCCAATGGATCAGCAGCTATTCATCACGATCAGCCTTATGAAGGTGAAGCTGAAGCTGATCATCAAGTACAAACTCATGAACCTCAGATTGAACCAGCGCTTCTACGGAAGTCAACGCGAGAAAGGAGAAATGCGATTCCGAATGATTACGTTGTATTTCTTCACGAGCATGAGGATACCATTGATTTAGTGGGAGATGATCCCTTTACGTACCAACAGGCAATGGAAAGCTCTAAGGCTCGCGAATGGACCGATGCCATAAATGAGGAAATCCAATCCATGAAGGACAACGACGTTTGGGATCTCGTCTCGTTACCTGAAGGCGTGGAACCAATTGGTTGCAAAAGGGTATTTAAAACCAAACGGGATTCACTGGGTAACATTGAGAGATATAAAGCTCGTCTTGTCGCGAAAGGATTTACTCAGAGGGAAGGCATAGATTATAAAGAGACTTTCTCTCCAGTTTCATGGAAAGACTCTTTCAGAATTATCATGGCGCTTGTGGCACATTTTGACCTTGAGTTGCATCAAATGGACGTAAAGACAGCTTTCCTCAATGGAGATCTCGAGGAAACTATATATATGTTGCAGCCAGAGGCTTAGCTTCGGACAAATCTAGCCCGTTGGTCTGTAAACTAAAGAAATCCATATACGGACTCAAGCAGTCTTCTCGTCAGTGGTACCACAAGTTTCAGCAGACTATCACCTCTTTTGGTTTTGAGGCTAACTCTGTTGAGGACTGTGTGTATCACAAATTTAGTGGGAGCAGGTTTATCTTTTTGGTCTTGTACGTAGACGACATTTTACTAGCTAGCAGCGATGTGAATTTACTTCGGGACACCAAGAGCTTTCTTTCGGGTCATTTTGACATGAAAGATCTTGGGGAAGCTTCTTTTGTATTAGGGATCCAGATTCACCATGATCGGTCACGGAGAACTCTTGGGTTATCACAAAAGAGCTACATCGAAAAGGTACTGCAAAGGTTTAGCATGGAAAATTGTCGTCCACATGACAATCCAGTCTCAAAAGGTGATAAGTTCAGCCTCAAACAATGTCCGGATAACATTTTGGAATCCAAGCACATGAAGGATATACCATATGCGTCGGCAGTGGGAAGTTTAATGTACGCACAGGTTTGCACCAGACCTGATTTGGCGTTCATCGTAGGAATGCTTGGTCGATACCGAAGCAATCCGGGTAGAGAACATTGGGTAGCAGCCAAAAGGGTCTTTCGATATCTTCAAAAGACGAAGGATTATATGCTCACATACAGAAAGTCAGAGTATTTGGAGATCATTGGGTATTGTGACTCTGATTTTGCGGGATGCCTCGACAGCCGCAAATCGACATCTGGTTATGTTTTTATGCTGGCTGGGGGAGCGATTTCTTGGAAAAGTGTCAAACAGACACTTATCGCTTCATCTACGATGGAGGCAGAATTTGTAGCTTGCTACGAGGCCTCCAACCAGGCTGTTTGGCTGCGCAATTTAGTGACAGGACTTAAAGTTGTCAATTCTGTTGAACGACCAATAAAGCTATTCTGTGATAACAATTCGGCGGTCATGTATTCCAATAACAACAGGAGCTCTTCCAGTTCTAAGCACATAGACATTAAGTTCCTAGTTGTGAAAGAACGAGTTCAGAGTGGATATATAATCATTGAGCATATAGGAACAGATTTTATGATTGCAGATCCACTTACTAAAGCGTTAGCGCCCGCTATATTTCATGAGCATGTTGCTCGTATGGGTGTGACGAATTAAGTTTTATGTCTTATCGTGGATTCTGTTAATTCTGTGTTTGATGATTATTTAACAAAGTTTCTTTAATACATGTATGTCATGACATTTGGGTTTTTCGAATATCCATTAGTTTATCTCTGAATTCTGATCTCACTAAAGTAGGACCAGTTGGAAATAGACATGCATGATCAACTGAGCATGTAATTTCCATGCTACACGTCCACACTTGGTCTATGTCATTCGATGGAGTTGGTGTTCGTGATTATTGTGGGTTGAGTTACGATATATGTATAACGACTACCCCTTTAGTTCTTACATCGACAATATTGATGGACGGGATTGGTTTCATATGCGATACTTCGGTTATAGCTATATTCGGTACGATATTTAGTATACGACGAAGGGTGCTTATTTGATAAATACAACGTCTTATAGTCCAGTGGGAGATTGTTAGGTTGGGACTATTCGACTACGTATTTCTAGCACGATTAACGTTCGGACATGTAGACGTACATGTATTGTGGTACTAGTCATATGCCAAATATTGTAATTAAGTTTAAAGACCCATTCGGTTGATCAATTAAATTTAAGGGGGTCTGTCGCAATTAAATAAGATGTGTGGGGTTAATTAATATTTGTGTAGAATTCTTGGGGGCTGGAACGTAAATATCTGATGGGCTTATTAACGGGCCAGCCCATTATGACATCTATAAATATGGGTGTGGTCCCTAAGTGCTGTACAACGAAACACACAGTCGTCACTCTCGTAAACCCTAGTGACTGCGTCTAAGGATCTTTGGGGTACCCATCTTCCCCGAGTTCAAGGTTTCACGTACACGTACTTGGAAGATCCATATACCCTGTTCTCGCTAAGAACGCTATGGAATTTACAGGTACGTTTTCTATTTCCGCTGTATTTAGTTTATAGCCTTAATTAATCCAATCAAGGTTAAAGCCTTTTCGGATCCATACGGTTACGGATTCCAACAGCAGACGGCCCGCCCCGCCGGTCCGTTTCGACAACTCGTTTAATTCTTCAACTTCGCAAAAAATGTTTCTTTTTGTTGGAATATTAAGTTGAGTGAATGGAAATTTGGATTAACATAGATGGGTTAAGGTGGGTGGGCTTGTGACTTACGTTACACACTCGCCGGCCTAATCAATCCTGCACGTTTGGCCCAATTATATTTTAGTACTGAATTTATTTGGATAATTCCAGCAACTTTGGAAAATATAAGGTTGCTCAAATGAAAGGTCACAATGACCTTTGGTTAATCCATTTAATTCCTTTATTACTTGGAATTAAATATGTGGATTAATATATGGAATTAATCCTTGAGAAAGTCAAGAGTTATTCGAAACTCTGTATGTACTCCATGGATGAAACGAGAGAGACAAAATCCAACTCATCTCATACTACACGAAAAACAACAGTCATTCATTATCACTTCTATGTTCAAAGTTCGTCGTGTGGTTAAGGTTTCAGTGCAGCTTATAATCACGTCTTTCGTTGTATCCTGTGAATAGACGCTCAAGCAAATCTCTTGCACTTACGTAGAAAGAGCGAATCTGTTTTAAGGAAATTGTGTTCAACTCAAGCCTCGAAAAATCCGTATATGGTCCCAAACATACGTTCCTGGAATAGGTATACGATACCGGCCAGTACAATCATACAAGCCTTACAGTTTTGCTGTTGTGGAGTGCCACCAGTCGCAGCAAGTACAACCTCACATTTATACAAAGTAACAGTCGAGCGATTTCACAGTCTTGCAATCCTGTGGTTTTGACAGTCATACGAGGTACATATATTTCCCAACACTTTTTTTGTTTTTGTTAACCAAAGTCGCCTAACAAACAGTGACCCAAACTGGGGCAAGTCCGCATTTTCTATTAGACAGAACGGCAAGCTTGAAACTTATAAATGATTTGTTTTTATTCAAAGACCGCGGTTCATTTTTCGTTATCATTACCTAATGGATCAAATGCCCCTTTCTATCTTCAAAGAGGTACTGTAAATCTAATGAAAGCGTTGAACAAAGTTCTTGTACAAACAAACATCAGAGACCAAACAAACAATAACAAGCAACACAAAAGTTGTTGTACAAAAGCATTCTGTTGGAACGCCTTACACAAAAAGCCACACAGCACAAGAGCAGTTATCTAGTTCATAGACACCCAAGTTTTATTTATTCATTTATATATACTGAAAATATATATAAGGGTGTTTCTGTATTGTTTTACTCTGTCTCAAGGCTGAGTTGGCTTGTCCAAATTCTCAAGAGGGCGAAAGAACGGTTTCTGCTCTAACATGGAATCATCCCTCCTCGTAGAAATAGCAGAAGAATTCGATGATGAGCTGCGATCGGCCTCGTCGGGCCCAAACACTCCTGTCTGAGGGTCAGGAGACCAATACTTATCCTCCGACTGATGGGGAGAAAGTACGTTGTCTGCTGGGACATTCTCATCTTCTATGTTCTTATCGTAAACTGAAGTGTGCACTTCACTCCTGACAAAAAACATTTGTGAAGGGAGGACAATTAAAAATGAATGAAGAGAAAAAAAAGAAAACCATGCAGACAAGGCAGAATATGGATTCCGTGTACGTTAAAAAATACCAAGTTGATCAACCTAGGAAAATTCAATATTAGATCATGTATTAGAATATAATGTATATGAACATGATAACGGAGGCTGCTACAACAACAAACTGCCCATATAAAATTTCCATTATATTAATTTGCATTCCAAATTCGATTTTGGAGGAATTTCGGAAGTTCCTAATATTATCTATCTATCCATAAGCCTTCGTCAGTCCATCTCTACATCTCAAAGGTCTACTAATATAAAGGAAAACTTATTTGCATGAATAATAATAAGTCTCTGAACATGACATATATATAAATCCAATATAGGACGTGCACATCCATTGAAATATCACGCCCATCGAATAGGGTTGATCAAGACTATTAATAATACAATAAATGCCATGGGAGATATAAATAAATAAACAAAGAAACCCAATTAAATCGCAGGCCTACCAAACACCAACCTCAGATGAAATCAAAACTCATTAACATAGTTCAGTAAATAAAAGAAGGACCAAGTTGTTGTGGAACAGTTGATTCAGGTTATAACAAAGGTATTAATCAGAAGATTCTGCAAACAAAAAACCTGTGTTTCTCATAGTGACGATCAAAACAAAAGCATCTTCTGATTAATTAATCCGTCAAAAGAACAATGAATCCGTAGATCAGAAACGAAATAGAACCGATTTCATGAATCGAAACAAAAAAAAAAAAAAGCAGATCAAAGCATAGTACCATGAAATCTCTAATTTACCACACAAACTCAAAGCGTTCAAATGCGAACTACATATTCACAAACAAACACACGCACCTGAAGGTATAACGAATCCGCCCAATGAATCGGTTCCCAAATATCGCCAGTCCACGGCTGCTCTGCAAGTTAGCTGCCATACAAGTAGTGAAGCTTTCCTTCGAAACGATCGATGATGAGTCCCAAACAGTTAACGAAGAGAGAGAAGAAAAAAGGCGAAAAGCGATCAAAGCATAAGCAAAGGTTGAAGCAATGCAAGTGTGCGTTTTTATAGCGAGGGAGGTGTAGTGTGTTTGTTGTTGGCTTGCTGTGCTTTTCAAGTGCTGTCTGTTTATTTGGAGGTGAAAATTTTCACCGAACTCACACCGTACAACGCAGGGTTAACGGCGACTGTTAGGGCTAACGGTGTTTGGAAAATAAATGAGTGGGAATTACACTCGTACCCCAGTGTTTAATTGAGTTGATGTCCCAAGTTATTTTACGCTTTTCCAACAGGTTGCTAAAGTATTTTTCAAGGTAAATACCAATAACGTATGAAGTGGTAAATGACCAAAACCAACAGGTTGCTAAAGTATTTTTCAAGGTAAATACCCATAACGTATGAGTATGAAGTAGTAAATGACCGAATTGAGATTTTATAGGTGTAAGACTCATTAATAGCTAATGGGTCACGACTTCATACTTGAGGGATGCCTATCTTGAAACAATTTAGGCGCAAATTGGAAAAGCCTTAAACATAGGGTAATGGAATTGATAAATGTGTTGGGTACCAGTTGGAAATTCTTAAATACAGGGTAACTACCGAAATTAAAAATCACTTTCGTCACCAAATAAAAAAGACTTAAAACACAAGGATATTAATTGGAATTCCAATGATTTTTTTATGCATGAATTCCCAAAAATCAAATTCTTATCCTAAAATTGACTAATGGACTATAGACTTGGTTTTGATTTTTTCTTTTTTCTTTTATCTTTGTCCCTCAAAGTCAAATATTTACTTCTAGAATTGTGTTTTATATAATTTAATAATTGGATTGTACAAACAAGTGACAATAGTCTCAAATGACGATCATTATTCATAACCATGAATAGTGATATTTCTACGAGGTGGAAAATCGATTTTCACGTGGAACCTTGTTCTTCTATTGTTATTACATAATTAATTCTTAACACAAATTTGTTCTCACTTTTATTTCTGCAAATTGTGTAATCTGTCAGTTCCATAAGTAAACAAAATAATACTTCATATTTTTTTTTTTGCTTTTATATCTTTTATTTATCTCTAGTTATTCCACCAATAGTCTAACACATATCGAAGTTATCGAAATACAATTTTTTCCCGAAATTCAAAAAAATCTTGAACAAACGTTGTTTATATAACTTTCTTTGCCTGCAATATTTTCTTTTATAACCAAAACTACATAAATTCAAAAATATTTTCCTTAATATCTTTTTATATATTCTCATTGTGTTAATGTATGAAGTCTACTCTTTTTACTTGGTATTCCTTCTCCATCCATCGAATGTATAATGTACCTTGTTTATTACATCAAAAATACAATTTTCTTTTTCATATTGTTGAAAACTTTGACGAAATACTCAAATAATAAAATCGAGAGGGGCGATACACTGCCCTAAGAAGTTGTTTCCACGGGCGTGGCAACTTCCAGGGTTCAACTCGACCTTCAACAATGTTGGAGCAGGAAGAAAAGATATAGGTAGTGAGGCTCTCAAGTTCCACCTTTTACGGCAAAGAACAAACCCTTATTTATAGGGTTGAGCTCAAGCAATGCATTTAGAGATCTTAATGTGTACGTATGAATTTGTAAGGCCATTGGGTATTAATATTACACCCTTTCAAGAACTCTCATGAAGGCCAAACGATTCAGTGCCCACGATCTTATCTAAATGCATACTAAGATCAATAATAAAATATTATTATATCTTAGCAAGTGACATTATCAAATGCAGCTATATTAAAAGAATTCTCATGCTTAATATTATATATTAAACCATGCAACTCTCATGTCACGTCTCTGCCCTTTTTATTTTATTTTAATGTTGTTGATGACCTATGTGTTATGGTCCAACATTCCCCCACACATCAACAACATTTTCCTCGAAGAAAATAATCACATGAGATTTAGTGTTTATCAATAAACTATGAACTAAGTCTTAGTTCTCATGACTTAAGTTGCAAGATACAGGTGAAGTTGTACTTCTATGAACCTTGTACGTTAAATGCAAAGTAGAGGTCACTAGAACATGATTACTTTAATACACCTTTTCTTCAACGCGGTTGTGCGCCCGTTCAGGCCATGCGCTGACCCTTTTTATTCGAAGAGTTCTTTAGAGATGTTTTGCCCTGCATCTCATAAAGGCGGCACCACCTTTAAACTCTTTATAGGTGATCGTAGCTCGAGTTGTTTGCAAGTTCCTTGCCTTCACCGATTGAGCTACATCATTAAGAATGAACACATTCAACCGTAACAATTAAAGTTTATTTATAGCATCTCTACCTCCGAGTATGAGTGTCTGGGATAAATGCTACATAATTAAAGTCAACTTCGTTATTACCTATATGAACTCACTTCAAGAGATCACTCCATCACATGAGTCAGGTTTCCATCAACTTTAAAATTCCGTTGGCATCAAACCCATACCCCTTGAGGTTTTCTCGATTAACTGCCTTCCTAGTGGCTTAGTCAGAGGGTCGGCCAGATTTACCTCTGATCTCACAAAATCTAAGGACACAGCACCATTTTTGAGCAGCTGCTTTATAACATTGTGCCTTAGTCTTATATGACGATTTTTGCCATTATAAATTTGATTTCTTGCTATAGCTAGTGCGGCTTGACAATCACTGTGCATGGACACAGAGGTGATCAATCTCTGATCCATGACTACATCACTCAGGAAGTTTCTCAGCCACTCGGCTTCCACACAAGCAAGCTCAAGAGCGATAAACTCCGACTCTATGGTCGACCTAGCAATAAGGGTTTGCTTGGATGATCTCCAAGCTATAGAGCCACCTCCCAAAGTAAACACGTATCCACTCGTAGATTTAGTGTCACTGAAGTTGGAGATCCAATTAGCATCGCTGAACCCTTCCAAAATATTTGGAAAACCACTATACAGAATCCCATAATTAATTGTGTTTTTGACATATCCAAGAACTCGGGTTAGGCCTATCCAATGACTCTCATTGGGACTCTTTGTATATCTTCCTAACCTTGCTACCGCATATGCCAAATCAGGTCTAGTAAAATTTGCTAAGTGAAGCAAACTCCCATAATTTGTGAATACTTTAACTGATTCACTTCTTCCCCTCTATTTTTTGTTAGGTGAACGCTAGCATCGTAAGGTGTAGAGAATGATTTCACATTAGTATAACCAAATCTATCCAACACCTTTTGTGCATAATGATCTTGTGTGATCATAATGCCGTCATGCCTTCTATGAATTTTGACACCAAGAATTACTTTTGCTTCGCCCAAGTCTTTCATGTCAAACTTAGAAGACAAGAATTCTTTTGTGTTTTTAACAACATTTAGACAAGTCCCAAAAATTAACATGTCGTCAACATATAGTGCTACAATCACACTATTTCCATTTTCTCTCTTTATATAGATGCACCGATCCACAGTAGATGATATGTATCCATCTTCAACCAACGTGTGATCTAATTTTTCATGCCACTGCTTAGGAGCCTGTTTTAATCCATAGAGAGACTTTTTGAGCCTACAAACTTTTGTTTCTTGACCCTTCACCATACAACCTTCAAGTTGTTTCATATATATTTCTTCTTCTAAATCTCCATTTAGAAATGCTGTTTTTACATCCATTTGATGGATTATTAAATTATTTGACGCAGCTAGGGCTATCAAAACCCTAATTGAGGCAATTCTCGTAACAGGAGAAAACGTGTCAAAATAGTCTATATTTTCTTTTTGTGTATACCCTTTGGCAACTAATCGTGCCTTGTATTTTTCTACCTCTCCATTAGGTAGTAACTTCTTTTTAAAAATCCATTTACTTGTGATTGGTTTTGCACCTCTTGGCAAGTCTACCAATTCCCAAGTTTGATTTTTCAAAATAGATTCTAGCTCAATTTGAATACTTTCTTCCCACTTGGAGGATTCTTTTGAGGTTATTGCCTCATCATATGATCTTGGTTCTTGCTCAACCAAATACATATAATAATCACCGCCGAAAGTATTTTGAATTCTTCTTCTCTTTAGTCCACGAGTCATTTGATTATTTTGATCCAAATTTTCGGATTCAAGAGGTTCTTTTCTCACAGACTCAATTTCTTCCTCTAAGTCTTTAATTTTTGAAGGTTCTTGAATATTAAACTTGCCTTCAAAGAACTCAGCATTTTTTGATTCTATTATTGTGTCTTTCTCATATTCATCACTATTAATCACCATAAAACGATATGCAGCTGAATTTTGTGCATATCCGACAAAGACACAATCCACTGTTTTTGAGCCGATTTTCCTTTTCTTTGGCTCGGTGATTAGCACTTTTGCTAAACACCCCCACACTTTTAAATATTTTAGATTTGGCGAATAGCCTTTCCAATATTCATAGGGTGTTTTTCCAATTATTCTATGGGGAATGCGGTTTTGCAGATGACATGCTGATAAAATTGCTTCTCCCCAAAGATCTTGAGGAGCTCGAACGGTTAAAAGCATAGCATTCATCATTTCCTTTAAAGTACGATTTTTTCTTTCCGCGGTCCCATTAGATTCCGGTGAATAAGGAGGAGTTCGTTCATGGATAATTCCATTTTCTTCACAGAAATTATTCATTGCAAGATACTCTCCTCCTCTATCGGATTTAAGTCTCTTGATTTTCCGATCTAACTGATTCTCTACCTCTTTTTTGTAGAGAATGAATTTTTCAAGAGCTTCACTCTTATTTTTAAGGAGGAAAACCCTTGTGTATCTTGAGAAATCATCGATAAATGTTATATAATATTTGTTTCCTCCTCTTGATTCACAGGTTCGCATTTCTCCAATATCACTGTGAATTAACTCCAATAGTTGGGTTTTTCTTTGTACGCTGTAGCAAGTCTTTTTTGTCATTTTTGACTCCACACATACTTCGCATTTATTTGTCTAAATATTGTGTATGTTTTCTAATAGTCCAATCTTGGTCATCTTTTTCAAGTATGACTCATTCACATGACCAAGCCTCAAGTGCCACAATTTATGAGAATCCAACAAATAAACCGAAGAAATACTTTCATTCATTATGGAATTAGCATTGAGTACATAGAGGTTATTCTGACGATAACCCTTTCCAACAAAGACATTATTTTTAGTAAGAATCATTTTTCCTGATTCAAACGTTGTTTTGACACCAGCCTCGTCGAGCAGTGCCACTGACACCAAGTTCACCCTAATTTTCGGCACATGAAGCACATCTTGAAGAGCCAATATTTTCCCAGATGTAAATTTGATATTCACCTTGCCATTTCCAAGAGTTTAGTAGTAGATGAGTCTCCAAGAAAGACTTCTCCATTTATTTCAGTGTACTATACGAAAGCCTTCTTGTCTCCACAAATGTGCTTTGTCGCACCGGAGTCCATCACCCAAATACCTTGTGCTCCTTTCTCCACAAGGTTTATCTCCGAAATCATGGCAATAATAGTGTCACTTTCTTTTTGTTGAACCATGTTCGCCTTAGGTGCCGCCTTGTTCCCGAAATTAGGATTTAAAATCCTTTTCCTGCACTGAGAAGCATAATGTCCCAATTTACCACAAACAAAGCAGTTACCTTTCTTTTTCTTGAAATTGCCATTAGTGTTTGGCTTCATAAACCTCGATGTGGCCTCCATGTTGGGCCTCTTTTGGAACTTCTTTTTGGCACTATCTTCTACAAGATTTGCCTTCTCTTTGAATTCCTTGGTCGCAACTCCCATTTGCTTCCTATGCTTGTTTTCAATGATGATATGCTTCATCACCTCATCCATGTTAATATTTTTATTTTTATGCTTCAAATTTTGCTTGTAGTCATTCCCAGATGATGGAAGTTTCTCGATTAGTAGTTCGGCCATGAACTCTTCAGGAAGGATAATGTTTTCAACCTTAAGTCCTTCAATGAGTTGCAGGTACTCATTGAGCTGCTCGTGTACATCAACACTCTCATTCATCTTCCAATGATAATATCCACTACAAGCAAATTTCTGTTAACCGCATCTTCAGCGGTATATTTTTGCTTCAAAGAATCCCACATGATCTTTGCATCGGTATATCCCGCATAAATATCAAAGAGTGGATTTGAAAGAGTTGCAAGGATGGAATTTCGGCATATCTTATTAGCCATTTCCCAAGCCGCATAATTCACGTTTTCAGTGAGAGGGGTCTCAAGCACCCATGCTATCCCATGCATATCTAGCAAGGAAAACATCCTCTCTTTCCATCTCTTATAGTTTACGCCTCCAAACATATCAATCCTTGAGGTGTCAGGATACCTCACAAAACCAGTTGGGGGGACTTGTGGAGTCATCATATGATTCCCCCCACATTTCCTCCAATTTCAGTTTGAGGAAATCCATTCATATTAAAAAGATTTGTGTTTATATTACCTCCGAGATTTCCACCTGGAGATCCTCCATTTAAATTTCCTCCGGTGGGTATGTTTGGATTTTGGCAATTCCCTTGATTTGCCGGGGGAGTTGCGTTTGAAGGGGGTGCGCTATTGATCTCCGTTGGTGGGATTGATGGTGAAAGTTGCACATCTTCTTCTTGGTCGAACATCTCATCGTCCTCGAGAAGGACGTCATCATCAAAGATATTAGTATTCAGCCATAGCAACTTCTTAGATTGTTGAAAACTTTGACGAAATACTCAAATAATAAAATCGAGAGGCGCGATACGTTGCCCTAAGAAGTTGTTTCCACGGGCGTGGCAACTTCCAGGGTTCAACTCGACCTTCAACAATGTTGGAGCAGGAAGAAAAGATATAGGTAGTGAGGCTCTCAAGTTCCACCTTTTACGGCAAAGAACAAACCCTTATTTATAGGGTTGAGCTCAAGCAATGCATTTAGAGATCTTAATGTGTACGTATGAATTTGTAAGGCCATTGGGTATTAATATTACACCCTTTCAAGAAGTCTCATGAAGGCCAAACGATTCAGTGCCCACGATCTTATCTAAATGCATACTAAGATCAATAATAAAATATTATTATATCTTAGCAAGTGACATTATCAAATGCAGCTATATTAAAAGAATTCTCATGCTTAATATTATATATTAAACCATGCAACTCTCATGTCACGTCTCTGCCCTTTTTATTTTATTTTAATGTTGTTGATGACCTATGTGTTATGGTCCAACACATATAATATAAAGTTTGATATAAAATTATATCTACATAAATATTAGAGTTAGAAGAAGTAATTTTGCTTATTCAATACTTCTATAATAATTTTATGAAAAACAGATAGTTAAATTACGACTATATGATTTTTTTTAAAAAAATACAACTACACACAGTGCCGGCTCAAGATAATATGGGGCCTAAATCAAGTGTTAAAATGGGGCCTTTTTTCAGAATAATAATTATTATATACTAACAAGATTCTTTTACTTGTCAATCCAACGAACACGCTCCCTAAGATCAACAACTATAATATTGAAGTTTATCGCTGAAGTTAAAATTTAAACTTGATTTTTTTTTTCTTTTAATATGAACTTTTTAAAACACAAAAGTTTTGTTTTACAAGGAATTTATACTTTAACTGTTGTGCGCAACTTCTTATATAACAAATTAGCAAGGGGTATGCGATTGATTAACAGACACAAAACAAAAAAACAATTAACAGGCACGAGCCAATGAAAAAAACGAAATGAAAAGTGGAAGTTAAAAAGTTAAAAGGTGGAAAAAGCCTAATTAAATTAAAAGAACAAATATAATGAGTATATATTTATAATATTGATGCCTCAAATTCTTGGAAGGGAAGGTCATAGGTTCGACTATGAGAGAATTACACAAATGATGTTATTTTGAGAATGGAATTACAAAACTAGTTAAGTTTTTTAACTTATTGAAAAACTAATCAACTTTTTTAATTCTAACTACTCCTCCGTCCCATTATTTTTATCACATTTCTTGGTGGACACGGATATTAAGGTTCTATTATTATAATAATATAGTACAATGAAAAGGTAAAAAGTGTATATTTTGACACGTCTTTTAAGAATATTTAATGTTATTATATTAATTGTTTGTGATAGTTTTTACCTAAAAAGGAAATGTGACAAAGTTAGTGGGACGGAGGGAGTATTTAATTTTTATTTTAACCAAGAAAGTACTTAAAATTATAAATTTTACTATTGTTATCTTCATATAGCACAACACTTGTTAATATTTAAATTTTTACCCCAACTTTTAACTCAAATATATTAAAAATATATTACTTAAAGAATTAATCAAAAGAAAAATAAAATTACTTGGCGTGACCGTGACCTACTCCTCCCACGTGAGTTCAATATCGAGAGCTGTCAACCTTTGAGAGCAAGGCCCAAAAAATGTCATTCGAATATAAAAATAAGAGCTACCGACTAACAGAAAAACGATCATGAATGAGTAAATAAAGCGAAGCAGGAGAATCGACCTATCCTCATACTTTTCATGAAAAGGAGTCATTCAAAGGATAAATAAGCTATGGCTTTTGCGCTTATGTTACTTACAACTCTTCTTCTCTTACGCACCTGACTAGTCGTAGGTTAGCCTAAGAACCGGAACGGGCCGCCGGTCCGGGCCGTAGCCCGCCAAAGCCCGCCTTGGCAGGGCGGGCGCGGGTAAGCCCGTCGTTTGGCAGGCCTACAAATTGAAGGTCCGCCCCTCCCAAATAAAAAAATCAAACAAAAAAGGAAAAATTAACAAAATAAAGAAAAAACAATAAACATTAAATATTTAAGCTCAAAATTAATTCTAATTAAGTCTAATCTTGTAATAGTTTATTTATTTTATCAATGAGTAAATTAAAAATAAGAGCTAAAAAACATACCTATGGCCGGCTTCTATTTCTAGGCCTACCAAACGGCGGGTTTACCCTCGCCCGCCCCGGCCATGGCGGGCTTTGGCGAGCTACGGGCCGGCCCGCTCTGTCAGCCCGTTTTCACAGCTCTAGATATTAACTCACATGGAAAGAGTAGGCCATAGTTACGCAAAGTAATTTTATTTTGCTTTTGATTATTTCCTTAAGTAACATATTTTTAATATGTTTAAGTTAAAATAAGTTGGGTAGAAATTTAATTATTAACAAGTGTTGTGATATTTGAAGATAACAATAGTAAAATTTGTAACAATAAGTATTTTCTTGGTTAAAATAAAATAAAATTAGTTAGAATAAAAAAAGTTGATTAGTTTTGTAATACTTTTAAAAACTCAATTAGTTTTGTAATTCCATTCCCAAAATAACATTATTTACGTAATTCTCTCGTTCGACTCTCCTTGGCTAGCAGATACTATGAGTTGAACATGTCATACATGGACAAGTCCTAATGTAGTTAATCTGGTTGGCGTGGTTTGCAGACTATTACGTCAGCCCCTGACGTTACTTGGCCAAGACCAATGTTTATCGAATTAATTAAAAAATATTGGGGCCTCAAAATATTTTGTGTAATTAATACTGTGCTTACATAGTTATATTAGTATATCAAGGTCATGAGGCCCTTAAAAAAAATTGAGACCTGAAGCCCTTGCTTTAGTTGCCTTACCCAAAAGCCGACCCTGACTATACAACAACGTATTGCATAAACTATGTTAACCAATCTTTTTATATATAACCAATATCATAAATAATATATACACATAATTAAATTATTATCTCATAACAAAACCTTGGATAAAGAGTGGCGTGCGCATACACGATGAAAAAACTTCTATCATATTTGCAATGGTCACGACAGTGAACGCCAATAACGAAACATCGCAAATCGCATGCTATTGAAAAAACTTCGGGAGTAACTGAGCAAAAAAAAAAAACCTTAAATGTACCCAAAAATTGAAATTAAAAAAAAAAAATCGCATCCCATGGTCAAAAGAAAATATCAACCATTGTGTTTTTCTTGCATCCCATCATATCATCATCTGATGCGATTCAAATGAGCAAATGGCTCCGCCGAGCTCGCCTTAGGCGCTGACTTGGCGACTTCGGGCGTCCCAAACACATTCCAAAACCTAAGCGTTTCATCGCCAGCAGCCGAAGCAACCGTGCATCCATCTGGGCTCTATAAAGAACAAGAAATACAGCTATTTGATCAATCAATTCAATCAAATTTTCTCAGATTTCATATATCATAAACAGAATGATATTATTATATAGCCCACAAGAAAAAATGGACTATTATTTTCCTACCTGAGCCATAAAGAGAACCCTCGAGGTATGACCCGTGAGCTCGGCCATCTTAACCATGGAAGGATACTTCCAAAGCGTGAGCTGATTCTGAGCGAACCCATGAGAGCTCAACAGCTCCCTTTCGTTCTTATTCCACAAGAGTGCGCAAACCTGCGAGCCCGTGTCCACAGTGTTCAAGCACGCACCAGTGTGTGTGTTCCACATCTTTATGCATCGGTCCCCTCCGCCCCCGCCCGAGGCCAAAAGGTTGCCCTGAAAAGGACACCAAGCAAGGGCCTTTACGGCTGCCGTGTGCTCCTCTAACCTGTGTAGCCACTGCTGAGTGGGGGCAGCTGCTGCTCTGTCCCATATGTGGAGTAGGTTGTCGTTCCCACCGCTGGCTAACCGCTGGCCCGAGGCCGACCATTTGAGCCCACATACTTCTTGGCTGTGCCCTCGGTAGGTTTCGACGACGTGAGATCTGATCCTAACGTCGTTGTTTATGATCTGACCGTCCATTCCCCCCGTGGTTAGGATGTGATTGTTCCAATCCATGGATCCCACCCGAGATCTGTGGCCTCCTCTCAAAGTTCTCAGCTGTTGTGGAACCAATCGACGTACAACATAAGGGTTAACAAATCATCTTCACCACGGAAGCTGTGGATAAAAAAGGCATTTGCATAAACCAACACATACCAGCCTATTAGCTGTGGAATCCCATAGTTGAACTTCGGAATTGTTTAAACCAACGGCTATGTGTTTACCGTCGGGGGCCCATCTGACGCTAGTAACGGGCCCACTCTCATCGTTTACCGTGACGAGCTCTGAGGTCGATCCATCAAAAGCGTCCCAAAGGTACACTGTGCTTCCGAGGGCGATAGAAAGAATGTTACTGCTACCCCAGTCTAGTAGGTTCAGGTAGTAATCGTCCACGATATCAGGAGCATCCAAAGTCCTCTCAGAAGTCTGACAAAATTTGAAAGAGTCAATGCAATCATTTGGTCAAATACGTAGCACAGCAACCAACTCAAATTGCCCTTTCTTTAGGCAATTCTGTACCTGAGGGATGTGTCTGCGGGGCTTCGAAGGCTTGGCCTGGTGGGTGGTGGTTGTGAACTCGTTAGGGATGGTGTCGACTGGCGTGGGTGGTTTGTTCTTGAAAGCCAAAATTCGTGTCCTATTCATGTTGAAGGTCTCTGCAAGTAGCTTCCTATACGCTTCCCTCGAAGGAGAAGAGGTCGCTGCAGATGGATTTTCCTTACCTTTTCTTGCTGCTTCTGTGAGCATGTACTGTGCGAAGTCGAAGTCCATTGCTGACCTATTTGGTATGAAACGATCCAACTGCATTGAAGATGCAACTATGATTAACCCGAGAAAACACTCAAAATGTTCACAGTGAGAGTTTGCATCTTAAACATAGCTGAAGAATAATGCCAAATCGAAAATCAGAAACTGGTTATGTTCTCAAATTCTCAAATCAGAAATCAAATAAAAACTGGTTTCATGGAATTGAAAGTAAAACTTCAATTTCAGCCATATCCCAAACATGCGGCGAGTCATGGATATCGAAAGAACAATCAGATTACAACAGCGAAGGAAGGAAACAACGAAAAAGGAAAAGCAATGACTTACGTTCTCCCGAGAATTCTTTCTGTGCAAAACTGTTCTTGAAGCGGGCATCGCAACTGATTCTTTGCTCCTGCGTCCATTTGTTAGCACAAACAAAAAAAAAACGCAAACGCAGAGACAATGCAAGAAAACCACGGATAAAGATAACAAGTAATTAACAAGCAATCACAATAAAACAATTGAGAAAATTAAGCCAACGTCAGCGGATAATCTAAGCCTGCAAAACAGAGAATCGAGTCAGCCAATTCAATATAAATCAAACGATACACAGCAATAAAGAAACTAGCCACTAGAATGAATGCAATGCGAGACAGGAGAGGAGGGACAGAGAGCGAGGGACGTCGGCAAAATAGTCGAAGTCTAAAGTTGATTGTGTGGAGTTCAAATGGGTTTCTCGGTGAAATTAGGGTTCTTTACTTTCTATATATCGGGCTGTAACGGCTATATTTGTATGAGAGAGAGCCGTTGAGCTGTTGCCTTTTACGATACTACCCCCGCTTCTACATTGAAGATCTTCACCAAAAGCATTGGGCATATTGGTAAATTAACTAACCCCTAATTTCTAATGGGATTATTCACGGAGAGTAATAGAAACGAAACAAATTGGATCTCTTGGGCTTCTGTATGTGTCGATCTATCTTTCTATCTAATTTTATTTAGTGTAAATATTCTCAAATTGATTGGTAAGTCAATACTCATAATTATTAGTTTACCCCTAATTCTAAATATATTCCAATTACATCCTATACATCCTATAAAGTCGACTATTTTATTTATATGTAAAAAATAAAAACTAAACTTAATACTAAAATTTCACCAATTAAAAGTAACTTAAGCATATATAATAGGCACATACATCTGGTGTGCAAAATTCTAGTAGCTACCTATTTTATTAATGGCATTAAAGTAACTTAGTGAAAGATATATCTTTAGATGACTATGAATATGAAGAGTTCTATTCGTTAGAAAAACCCAGATGGAAAAAGACAACTATGGTATATCATGATGTGTATAGTAGTGGTGTAGTATGGGACAAAAAATAAACCCACTTGGTTTCAGACTTGGTACAACCCAAAATCATCATTCCCTTTGGTTTTCAAAACCAAAAAATTATTCTGAGGGTCTACAGGAAGATCAAAAAATAAGAGATTTTATCAAAAATTATGTATAAAAAATATGAGAATACCCTCTGGCAGCGAGGGAATTGCTCGTATAGAGATTCAAAAAGAATAGATTTGATCCAGATCATAATCTTTATGGATTCCCAAAATTATTAATCAAAAGTAAACTGCGAGGAATCGAAGAATTACAGATGAATCTACAAAAAGAATTTCATTATGTGAACAAACTCGAAAAGTTGAAAGGAAAATAAAGAAAAAAGTGTGGATAAATGGAAGGATGAGAGAAAGAAAGAAAAATAATCTTGATGATATAGAATTCCAACATGTAAGGTCTACGGGTTATCTCACAAAAGACAGTGTAATAAACATCAATACTAATTCATTCATCCATAATGAAAATCCCTCTTGTAAAAGAAAAAAAAAAAGAAAGAGCTTCGAGCCAATAAAGACTAAGAAGATTGACTCAAGAATAAATTGGATTATGAGCTCCGTTGTAGAATTCTGACCTAACCATCTTGGCTGTCAATTTTATCACCTAATTATAATTTATCCTTTATGTAATAACAATTAATCCTACTGTTCTTATTTATTCTGATTATATCCTTACAAAATAATTTTTATATTCGTACGTTAGATATTTTCAATTCAACATTAATATTTATTTCATATATCAAACACTAAATTAAAAATAACTTTAAAAATGTAAAAGAAACCTTTTATATATTTATATTTTAAGCACGCACATGCAGTAACATACTAGTAGTTTATGTATTGTTAACATTATAGTAACTACCTCTTAATTAATTTGGCATGTCATTTATAATTATAATTTTACGCATGACATTATTAGTATATTACAATTATATCCTCAAAACAATATTGTTATATATAATAAAAGCAATAAACTTAAATTTATAATTTAATTTAAAAATAACTAAAAATACAAAATAATATTACCTCTGTCCCACTTAATACTTCCCAAAAAATGGTGGGCATGTAGATTAAGAAACCACAACTTTTTAATATTATAGTAGACTTTTAAGGAATTGATAGAGAAACTAATTAGTGGGCACGCAAATTAAGAAGCCTTTTTTAAATATAAATGGAATAATTAGTTTAATTATTAGAATGATTTTTTTACCAAAAGTAGAAATGGGAAGAATTATGTAGGACGCCCAGGGAAGAAATAAGTGGGACGTAGGAAATATATCTTTATTTATATAGAGCACATGCATAGAATGCGCTCAAATAATAACGTACTTTATTTCATTCAGAGTCCACGGGATATAATACACTCCACTGAGTCCTTTTCTTCGTATTCTTTTTTTTTTCCTATAACGATGCATCTCGATGTTACCGTCGTCGAGGCCTAAACATATCGATGTTAATTATCATTTTATCCACTATATTGATGGATGGAAGGAGACATATATAATATTAAGTTAAAGTTGAGTATTTTACCGAATCAAAGGTCAATGTGGAGATTTGGGAAATGTCACATTCGTTCAAAGTCGTAAAATCTACACAAACTTTCATACAGTAAAACCTCTATAAAATTTTCTTTTTTAACTAGTAAATATTAATTTTTCGATGTATTAATATCTCTCTAAATTAATAAAATTTAATGATCCCTATGTTATTAAATTAGAGAGGTGTTGTACTCGGAATTCTTGGAAGGTATAAAAAAGAGTGGAGCTGTCAAACGGCAGCGGGCTGTAAATTTTAGGCCGCCCAGCATGCCCGGTGGGCTGCGGGCAGGCCCGCCCAATTCTAAAATTAATATAATTATTTAAAATAAGATTTATATATAAATTATAATGATTTTTATACTTTTTTAGCTATAATTGATACTTAATAACATAAATAAATTAATATAAATTTTTTTATTAAATTAGATATATTTTTCAACTTGAATTCTTCATCTTTTTTTCCTATTTTTATATTATTTTTTGCTATTATTTTATTATTTTTCTTCTTTATTTTTTTTTAAAAACTGGCCGGCTTGCCCGCGCCCGCCCCGCCGTCCCGTTTTGACAGTACTAAAAAAGAGACATGGTGTAGTCAAGATAAACTTATTCAAACACATTTTAATGAACGGATCGGACAAGGTAACTAATAGAGTTAATCTTCAAAAATTCATAAAAAGTGTGTTTGGATTCACGTATTTGAACGGAATCGGATGATTTAAAATTATGGATTTCAAAATCGTAATTTCAAATCCAAATCCATCATTTTGCAAACGTTAGATTTTGAAATTCGTATTTCAAGTTGAAGTCCAAGCTCGAGCTCGAGAAGCTCGCGAACTGGACTTCTAATTTTTTCTTAAAAAATTAGAAGTACAAAAATAAAATAAAAATAATTAATAAAAAACAAGCTCGCTAGCCGGCTAGCGAGCTTTCGAGCACCCAATTTGCAAGCCTATAACGAGCTCGAGCCGGCTCGTCGAGCTCACGAGTCAGCTCAACTCATCATTCACCCCTCATTATTGTTTTTATTTTATTGTTATCATTATTCATTGTTATTATTTTATTATTATTACTATTAATAATTAAGAAAAAATTACTACGGGCTCAATTTTGGATTTCGAAAATGCACCAAGTAAAATGGAATTTCAAATCCAAAAAATTGTAAGCGTTTTTATATTTAACCTCGGATTTGGAGGAAATCAAAATCCAAATTCGCTCGATTGCCAAACAGAATATTTTGAGAAAATCCGAGTTTCAAATCGGAATTCAAAATCCAAACAGGTCCTAAGTAAATTCTCGTGTCCACCATCCATATTAATTATTATCCTTCTTTATATTGGGTTATTGTATGTTTTTGAACCATTACATAATCGATAAAAAATATTCTTAACACCAAGCCTTTTTGTTGAATATTACGGTCAAATCTCAAACCATGCAAAGTCAAGGCAAATCACGAGAAGAATTATGGGATATTCAGTCATTAATTCCCAACGGCTGTATTCCAGCGGCTAGTTTTTAATATGTAGCCTATATATAGGCATCTGTTGCACAAGAAAATAAATTTAACAGAAGTTCAATATAATATCATTCCGTAAAATTCAACATGGTATCAGAGCAGGAGGAGGAAACCTTGACAAAATCAAAGAAGAAAAAGAAAAAAATCAACCGCCACCACCAGAAAGCCATCGAGGCTCCCAATCAAAACCAGAACAAGCTTACCTCTTAACACACATCAAGCTTTTTGCTGGCAATGTAAAATCACTGTGCCGAACGTCAAGTCCACGCAGACACACACGAAGCTCGCCGCTCGAAAAACTCATTCAAAGATGTCACCTCAAGTGTGAACAAGACAGACCAGCACGTCAATAAAGGGAAGCAGATCAACCTATATTTAATTGTATTATGTAAAAAAAAAACTAAACTCGTTTGATAGTGTCTTACACAGATCGGTCGAGAAACAGGTGCTCTCGGATGTATGACACTGTGAATCACCTAAAAAAAAAGACAAGTGTACGATACATTGGCGCCGCCCAAAAAATCAAATGCTCTATACATTGGAGCCACCCAAAATATCAAGTGCTCTATGCATTGGAGCCACCCAAAACAAGCGTTCTACACGTTAGAACCACTGGAAACAAGCAATGTTTTAAAAACCGCATTGCGTAATGCGTAGCGTTTTATTGCTGATATTGCGTAGCGTAAAAAGCGTCATGTAATGTGTGAGTATTTTGAGCTAAGCGACGTGTAACGACCAAGAAACATAATATTAACAGATAAGCGAAAAATGATTTTAACTAGGTATAACCTAATTAGTATATATCCCAAACAATAAAATAAAGAAAGTTATATTTACAAAGTTTCATGTACATCATATTTTAATTTTTATATCTATATCACTATCACCCACCGGCTTTAAGCCACATTCAAATAATTGAAAAAATAACTACTAACCTTTTATGGAAAGTCTTAGAAAATATAGTTTCTAAAAAATAATTCTTATATATATCGAAAAATATAAGATATGCATGTCATTTTGATAGCCGTATAAATAAGAATAAATTAGAAAATTTTATTTATTTTTATCACGTAAACTACATTAAATAATCGTTTTTATGATTTGGTGGAAGTAATAAAAAGTTTGAAAAAAAAACTAAATGAATATATGTTTGCAAACGTCTTTATCATTAAATGACATGCCACAGCCACTAACGTCTCTTCCTCGTAATAATACACTGCCTTACGCTTTTTTTATACGCATCATCGCATTTTAGTCTAAATTTTTTCGCTATCGCGCACGTTATCCCTCTTTTTAAAACATTGGAAACAAGTGCTCTTTACTCAAGAGCCACCCAAAAAATACAGATGGTAGAACCCTCATAATACCTTCGTTGGTAGAGGGCCATGCCCACTGTATAGAAGAAAGACCACACTTGTGGTTACCGCCTTGGAGCAAGAGGAGATCGCGACGACAAGTCTCAAACTCCAAGAGAAGAAAAAAAAATTACTATGGGCCGATGCAGAAGTCACGACAACCAAGACCATTCATTTCTGTTCAAGTTGAACTTATCAAATATTGCAAAGTCCAACTTGAGGCGGGAGTGTTGAAGATTACGGTCAAATCTCAAACCATGCAAAATCAAGGCAAATCAGGAGAAGATATTATGGGATATTCAGTCATTAATGTCCCAACGGCTATATTGCAAAACTGCTAGTTTATGTAGCCTATATATAGACATCAGTTGCACAAGAAAATGAATTTAACGGAAGATATATAACAAATTACAATATTTTATACCCCGTAAAGTGCGTTTTTGGTCGATATTTGTACAATCCATTACGGATATTCTACGCTTCTGTTTTAATTACATGCCTTACAGATATCGAAGCAAAATAGAACTGGGAAGATGGGTCCTTCAATCCAATCAGCCAAACCTTCATGCCCATATAAGCTTAAATCGGACCAAATCAAATACCCAACTTAAAAGATGATAAAGAAGAGATAAGAAGACATGAACGGCTGAAAAATAAACACAAGCCAAACACGATCCACTCATAGTCACAGGAGATATAAACAAACCAATGTCTTTCTTGGTTGCTCGATATATTTTTGGCTGCTCAATTGATTTAGCTGTCGTTGAAAGAAGATGAGTTTGACAACCCAGCGTGATTTAAGACGGCCGCAAGATATCTTCGTTGGAAAGAGGGACCATAAGACGAAAAAGAAGAGTGGAGGATTAGGCTTGACAGATCCGAATCCATATCCCCACCTTGAAAAGAAAAGAACCAGTTCAAAGCTTCTATAAAAGGAGCTAATTGTCGTACAGACCAGAAGAGGAGATGAAATAAAATAGAGAACATAGATTCAGTGAGGGTGGCAGAGAGATTTAGGGAAAGGGATTGAGTGATAAATTATGTGAGAGAGCAAAGAAAGATTGAGGAATGGAGATGAAGTTGAGAGATCGATCGTGTAGCAAAGTTTATCCGCAATCTTTTCAGCGTTCTCTTTGTTTTCAGATGCTTCATTACTGTTGCTAATCGTTTGGTCATCCTTATGATTTTTTCTTCTCTTTAATCATTATAATTAAGTGTGTTCCTTTATATTACAATCATCAACTCATCATTAGATAAGTTATATACCTTCACGTTCATTTACATCTGTTTCATTGGATAAAATCGCTTATTTCGTTTTGGCTCGGCTATGCATTTCATCAAGGAAAGAAAAGTTGACAAAGCTGAATTTCGCAATATCGTAAGTGTATTTCTGTTTGAGTCGATATTTCATTAGTATTGATTATTTTAGTTGAATTTTAGTTGCTTTCTGAATAATATGTTTAGTGGCTAAAACTCTCTGTAGTTGAAGGATTATTGAAGCCTTGATTTATGATAAACTGTGAGATTTATCGCGCCTATTTATGAAAGCGCAAGTACTCGTTTAACCGGGAGTTAATTATATCGATGAGCTTAGGTTAAATAAACATTGGCCAATGTTTATGACATTTAGGTAAATCAATAGCTAATTAAAACAACAAATCCGTAATTGTTCGCTTTAATAAGTGGCAAATAATATTAAACTTCTCTACTATCCGTAAGTGTAACTTATATTATAGAGTTAAACGATTTGATTTTAATAAACCGACGTCCGAGTTTATTACTCAATAATTGGGTCATTGTTTCATATTTAACGCTGTGAGAACTTTAAATCTTGCAGGGTGCCCCTTATTTTTCGATTAGGGAAGTAATTATAGAGCGTCTCATAATTACCTGGAAAGTAAGAAAAGATTGGTTATTAGGCGTTCATCGATAACTATAACCAAATATGCCTGCGTTGACATAATATTTTTTATAAATCGATGATCAGTTAAATAAATCTAGGTGAACAATAATTCCTTCGACTATTATTTTATCATTGTTAGTTTCAATATATTTTTTCCTCGTTCACTATTGCGTTAAAAACTTTATCATAAAAAACCCCCTTAATATTTATTACTATTATTATTATCATTATTATTATCCTTATATTATTATTAATATTATTATTATTATCGATCGAGTTTGAAATTAGAAATAAATCAGCCATTTTTTCCCTGTGGAGATGATCCTTACTTACGCTATAAGGTTATAAAATTTATTTTTAGCCGTTTTCGATGCGACCACATAAGTACAATATAATATCATTCCACAAAATTCAATATTATTCATTTTAAACAAAAACTTCGTTTTAATTTTTAATTTCAGGGCCTCAAGCTTCTTCTCTATTAAGTTATGCCCGATAAATAATAACACGAAGCCCATGTCTTAAAAATTCATTTGTTGCCAACATGAGCTATCCCCACACTCTATTGGCTATGGGCTTACGGCCCACACTCCGAATGGTGTGACTGATGGCTCAGGGTTAGTCATGGATTAGGAATTTGAATTTCACTTGAAGATTATTTAATTATGCTCAATATTTAGTCATTCTTGTAATTAGGGAGTTCGTATAATAAACAATTAGTGTAGGATCAGCATGTAATAGTCCCACGGAGATAGGTACAAATACCGATGTACACTATTATGAAGAGAAAGTTAGTCAATTGATCTGAAAGTCTTGCAATCGAATTCAAAAGAGAGAAACTCATCATTTCTTTCTCACACTAAGATTTCTCTCTCACGTTCTTCGCTAACTATGTATTCGATAGTACCTTAGATTCGTGAATTTTCATCGATTATCTTAGATTTCATGCCTACGATCTTGTGTAGCTGATCAGGTGACCTAACACCATCCCTTGACTATCTATAGCCTACCCATTGGGACTTACATAAAATAAAACAAACATACTGATCATATTGAAAAAAACAAATTTACTATTCATATCAAATTTCAGAGCAAAGATTACAAAGGCTCATGCAACAACAATGGATGATAAAAGAAGAAACAAACAGAATAAGATCAACCTCATTCATAACCAACTCTCTCTTTCAACTTATAAATATTTCTTTATCGTAGCAAGCAATATATAATTTTGCTCATATCCCTTGTAAAAACATACAGGACAGGGCATTTCAAATCGAAAATCAATTGATATTTTTTTTCATCTCCTATATATTATTACACCTCTTCTTCTTCTTCTTCTTCCACTCCACTAAACGCCTGAGAAAGTACATCACCTCTAACGGTTCTTGAAGAGTGTACGAAGCATTCGTTTCCTTAGGACTCTTCGACACTAATATTCCTATGCCTTGTCCTCTCTTCATAAGCACCTGAAATAATAATAATAATAATAATAAATAATAATAATAATAATAATAATATTAATAATCATTACAAATGTTAAAATACAAAGTACATACTTATGTCCTTAAGCCAGAAAAATACCTTAAACGCATCTTCATCCGTTCGATCATCTCCAATGTATATAGGCAAGGCATCGCTCGACGAATATCCCAGAGATTCTAACAAGAACTCAACGGCGTTTCCTTTGTCCCATTTGATATTGGGACGAACTTCTAGAACCTTTCTTCCCTGCGTAAGTTTGAGCTGTGGGTAATCCTTGATTACCCTTCTAACATGGTCGTCGAGCTCGACCCATCTCTGAAATAAAAAGAAAAAAAAAGCTTGTAATGTTTCCATGAATGGCTTTTTTGGGGCCTTCGTTTTTATTACAGTTCTTTGCTTATATTGTTACCTCTTCACTTACGCATCTGTAGTGTACGGACAAGCAGAACTCGTTGTTCTCCACCTTTGCGCCGGCGATGTGTTTGATCTTCTCCGTCAGTAATTTTCTTACCTGAATTTGATTAACGGCGGCGGAGATAATTGTATGTGAGTATGTAATAAATAGCTTCAAGAATTTGCTGCTAAAAGGTTTGATAGTTATTTACCTCGTCAATCACTGGTAAGAATTCTCTAGCAGGCTGGCAAAGTACGGTTTGTGTTCCCTGAAATGGTTACAGACTTACATTTACAAAATCAAGCTAACTAACCCTTTGTAAAGGAAATTGTGAAAAGAAATTAAATATTTTGGTGGGTCCCCTCTTCACTTACTTTTCTGGGTTTTTGTTCTTTCGATGGTCCCATGATGTCCATTCCATGGCTGCCAGCGTAGTAAAGCTCAGAAAGATTCACAAAGCTGTAAACCTACGCAAAACATACAGAAAATAAAGCCCAGAATAAAAGGGAAAAAGAAAAAAAAAAAAATCCGTCGATTTTTATATACCTTGGATCGTCTTCTTCCGCTGACAATGGCGGTGGGAAGAGCTTAGCAATGTCCTTTACAGTTTGTCTCATCTGATCAATTTTTTTATTTTTTTTTTCACAGCAGTATTTGTTTATCATCACTTTAGCTCAGTTTCAGACATCGATACGAGGAAGAAGAAGAAGAAGATGAACTCTATCTTTATTACCTCGTCGGACATGAAAACGGTCGGGATCTTCCACGATCGAGAAAGTGTGCCGTCGTAGTCCAAGAAAATCACAATCTCCTTATTCCTTCCAAAGCTTCGCCGGCGATCTCACCGAACACGCTCAGCGCCGAAGGATGACGACGGCCACTAACCTGCTGCCCCCGCCGAGGACGACCTTCTTGTCGGAGAAGAAGCTCTCATGGAGTCGAGCATGGCGGCGCCTACCTTGGCTCCATTTCGACGGAATCTTTTGATAAGCTTATTTTCAGACAGGAATACGTTGATCGACGGCGAACGCAGCAAAGAAGACATTTTCACCATTGTTAGACCTTCGGAATTCGACTGCTGTGGTTTCACTCATGGCGTAGTAGTTTTCAAGCTTTGTGGGCGTACGCGTCGTTTTATAGACCTGCTGCTGCTATTGGCTTTTCTACAGTGACTACGATTCTTTTGTAGTGAATATATTACATTATGTCGAATCATTGCGTGGATTTTATTATTTTGTAAATTACCTAGAAAAGTGCTTGAAATGAAGACCTAATTAACGATGAAGTACAGAGTGTTATTCGTTGGTGGAAGACAAGTGTGAGGAGTTTACTTAAGCGTTCATCAATTTAGGTAAACTCGCCCAAGAATTCACTAGTAAGGTAAAATAACAAAACTTGAAATATGAGTGGTATATTTATATTTGGTCTATTCTATGATGCTCATATTGGGTATAATTCAACTGACTTTATGTTACACGACTATGTTAGTTTTTTGACATTTTTTCTATACACACAAGTCGAAAATCATATAATTCGTACCCACTTATTAATTGCATACATGAAATAAATTTCAAGTAGAATTTGTAGTATATTTCGCCAAACAAAATTGATGTGATTCCAAATTACTCGAAAATGTCAATTAATGGCATAGTTATACAAATATATATATAAAAAAATGGTATTGTTTACCTAAAATTATAAGTTGACGCGGTGGAATAGTGTGTGTGTGTTGTGTGTGGTCACTAATAATAGACATTATAATTTCGTCTTTTTTACAAGAATAATAAAGTTAGCCTACCACTTTACGAGGATGTTTGACTATTTTTTTAATATTTGATGAAAATGTGGGGAAATTGTGTTCCAAGAAATTTCCATGGGCGTATAAAGTAATGAATGACTCAGTGCCACACCATGGGTAGTACAACTTTTTGTTCTGTTGAGAAAAAAACGTACTTTCATAACCAAAACTAATCAGACGTCACACTCCAAAAACTAATTAAGAATGTTCAAATTCAAAACTCACAAAATATATCATAACCAATGTGCCCTAAGAAAAACCAGCAGCACATAATATTTCACACCGTAGTTAGATGAATTTATGCCGTGAAATGATTTTCATTGTGCTCACCTTGTATAATATTTACACCTTCCATTTATTAACCAAGGTAGCATCATTAGAAAATTATGAATTTAAGTTTCTTTTAATTAATTTTTTTTTGGGAAACTAGAAAATGGAAATAATGACGTAGGCTTTGCCACGGTGGCTGACGTCAGTGTGCTGATTAATCTCTACGCATCTATTACATTAATGACCATATTGTAGATATTAGTGAAATGGTAAACACACTTCATATGGAGCTTCTGAAGAAAAGGCAATTTATTATTTAATCACGACATTATACAAGAATCATATTCTCTCTTAAAACAAATTTCGAAACCACGAATCGTATGTGGGTAGTCACGGGTCGATACGATTGTTCTGGGAAACGAGGAAAGATACCAATCACGCAATATATCATTATATATTCTTTATATATTATACTTTTACATGAAATAATATTGATACGGACCAAAATAGATGGACCATAAAATAAACAGATAAGAAAAGGCCAAGTAGGCCCATTAGAAAATATTTATACGTAGTAATAATGATAAATAATAGAGATAGGGACCTCCGAAAGACTTTAGGGACCTCCAAGACGCTTTGAGGAGCTAACAACAGGAAGTAAGGATTTTTAGGGACCTCCGGGGACCTCCGATAGGTAGGTAACGACTCCCAAGAAGAAGAAGGCTTCTTCAATATGCTACAAGAGGACTCTATAAAGCTGCAGGACGTGACTGATGGCTGTGACTGCTGCAAAAAGGACCTCTGACAGGACTGCAAAAGCTACACATTGTCCCAGAAGGTCAAGTCGCCAGGGAGCTCGGGTTATACCTTCAGGCAATATCCAGGAGGTAGGGACGTACCTCCAGGCAATATCCAAGAGCCTTCTATATAAAGGGGACTTCACCATTTTCACGAGGCCATGATCATTCCAACACATATAACACTTAGAAAATTCTCTCGCTACAACAAACACAGCCTTTTTGACGTCCCCTTAGCTATTTTGTTAAGTGTTCTAGAGATGAATGTGAGAGAGCGAGTAGTTTGAGTGTGTAAATCTTCAAAGTATAGTGAAAGAGAGTTCTCGATCGCCAGTGGACGTAGAATCCGCAAGGATTCGAACCACGTACATCATGTGTCATTTTATTTACGTCCCCTATACATCTCCAAGCAGGTCCCCCACGTTCCAAACACGTTCAAACAGGTCTCCGATGTACCAAATATGCTCCAATCACGTCCACAACACGTCCCAAATACGTCCCGACAGGTCCCCAACGCCCCAAACAGATCCCCCAATGTCCTAATTACATCCCAAACACGTCCCTTTCAATTCCTTTACAAATAAGCACCTTATGCACGTCCCCAAACTTTGTAATATCGCTTCCCCGGCTATATAAATTCCTTTTCCCACGCTTATAAATTTCGTTGATTGGGTTAGCCCCATATCAAATATATTGAAAGAAGAAGCATTCATTGGCTTCCATGTGTTTTGAGTGACAAAAGAAAATGAAATAAACTGATTTAGGTAATCTCATGCATCAGAAACCAAACCATGTTGAAGAATTGCAATTTCTGATGTTTTACTCGGCTGTTCCCCTTTATATACTGTTCTATGTTACGTACTTTAAGTTATTATCCTATAATTAGTAAATAAGAGTCCTCTTAGTTAGTTTAATATTGTCCTAGTCTCTTGCCACCTAGTAGTGGTTAAGTTAGTGGAGTTAATGGGTCACTGGTCTCAAGTAAGTTAGTTGGTTTGCTTAAAGTCATTATAATAGTGTACGGAGATGTAGTCTAAGTAGGGGTCTTCATCGGTCGGTTCGGTTCGATTTTTTCAAATTTCGGTTCGGTTTTTTCGGTTTTCGGTTTTACGTATGCTTAATCCGATATCCGGACCATTTTAAGTTGGTTCGGTTCGGTTTCATAATTCGGTTCGGTTTTTTCGGTTCGATTTTCGGTTAGGAATTTAATATCAACAAAAAAAATATATTATGAGCTGAATATACATAAAACAATTTATGGTTATTAAAAAACAAAGAAGATCTATGGAACGTGACATTTAGCAAAATAATTCAAAGATCCGAAAAAAAATAACATGAAAATGGAACAAAATCTAACCAAAATATAAAAACATTCATATGAAGATACAACAAATATTTGGGAGAAAAATAGTATTTGATTGGTGAGGAAAACATTCACCTAAAAATGAAAAAAAGTATACTAATGAAATTATATTTACTGTATTGTTTACGTTACGGGAGAAAAACAAATGATTTTTTATATTTTTCTATTTTTAATGTAGTATGATAATTTCAGTTCGGTTTTTCGGTTTTTTCGGTTTTAGGTATTCTTAATCCGATATCCGACATTTTAATTTGGTTCGGTTCGGTTTTTTACAATTCGGTTCGGCCGGTTCCGGTCTTTTCGGTTCGGTTCTTTACGGTTCGGTCAGTTTTTTCGGTTTTTTGGTTAATTTGAACACCCCTAGGTCTAAGACCAAGAAAATAGTATTGAATCATTCTTCGTCTGCTCTAATCTCTTTCTCGATATTTCTCAAGTCTCGTCTCCTACTTCGAGTCTCTCTTCTTCTACATTTTTTCTATCTCCACTCAAAATAGGTCGTAACAAAAACAAAAGCAAGGGTCAAGAGCTTCTGCAACTATCTCAAGATAGTATCTTAGGAAGTTACGAGAGTAATCAACGACTCACTCGATCAGCAATAACATTCTATTAGTTATAGCCGTTATGTTAAGTAATTAGCGGGTATTCTTATTATTGGGCCGAGTCGCTTAATAGGCCCAAATTGATGTAATATAAATAGATGCCCTATGTACATTTTGGCGCAGACTTTGAATATGAATTATAATTTTTCCCTCGAAAGCAACTGAGTTCAAGAAACAGAAATACCGAAATCAGCATTGAAGATTTCTTCATTGTATTCAGTGCCTTGCTGAATCGTTCTTAATCAGCCATGGCGACTGAAGATAACACGACAAACACAACGAATTCATCGAATTCAAGAGACAACGCAGGAGCAAGAATTGTGCAATTTAACAATCCGATGTATATTCATCCATCGAAAACGTCGAACCTCGTTCTCACCATTGGAATCCTCAAAAGATCCAAAAGTTACAAGATCTGGAGCACGAGAATGATGATCGCACTCGAAGCTAAGAACAAGATCGGTTTTATCAATGGTACTTGCAAATGTCCGGAGAATGATTCTACACTGATCGCACAACGGTAGCGGTGTGATGCACTCGTGAAAACCTGGATCCACCGCTCAATTTCTGAAGAATTAATTTTAGGCATTGTCGATCATCGCAGTGCAGTAGAGATCTGGGAGGATTTGAAATAGAGATTTGATAAGATCAATGGTGCAAGGATGTATGGATTGTTCATGGAGATCTACTCGAGCACTCAAGGTGCATCATCCGTCTCAGAATATTTAACAGGCTGAAGCCTCTATGGGACGAGTACGACTCAATTATTACATCTCCGGCAATGAAGTTCAAAGGAATACAAGGTCCTGTGCAGCTGGCAGAAGATGATGCAATTTCTGATAGGTTTGAACGATTTTATCAAAATATTAGGTCGCAGATACTTCTGATGTCCCCTCTTCCGTCTCACAATCAGGTTTACTCGATGGTAATAAATGAGGAAGCTCAACATGGAATTAATCTACAAGCCACCAACACTGACTCTTCTATAGCTCTTACGACTCAATACTCCGACAATTATTCCAGTACTGGCAGCCAAACTAGAAAAGCTGTGCCATTCTGTGACCACTGCAACTTGAATGGTCATTCAAGGGAGAACTGCTACAAGATTCATGGCTATCCTCCCAACTTTGTGAGAGGAGGAAGAAGAGGTACAGGGGCAAGAAGAGGATAGGGAAGATTTAGTGGTGGCAGGTTCAGAGCAAACAACATCATTATCCTAGAGTAAGCCATGAGAATGTTAAGGGAGAGGCATCAGCTGCTCAGCAAGGATTTACAAATGAACAATACTCCTAGATTTTGAAGCTTCTTGAGAAAGTTCAAGTGCTGAGGACTGTAAGGCCATTGGGAGCTCAGCTACTATAAACATTGCAGGTACATGTTCTGATTCTAGTCTACTGGATAATAGATACATGTGCCAATCATCATATTACATGCAACATTGAGTTGTTTAATAGTTTTGATAGTGATAATTGCAGAATGAGTTGTGTGAGACTGCCTAATGGAACATCTAGCAGAGTGGTTAGGTCTGGTACTATCTTAATTTATGAGGATCTTAGGCTTAGAAATGTTTTATATGTCCCAGACTTTAACCAGAATCTGCTATCAGTGTCTAAGTTAGCAAAGGATGAGAAGGTGCATCTGTTCTTTTCTCATGATCTCTGTGCTTTGCAGAAAGCTTTGACTGGCAGGATAAGGGAGATTGGTAAGCTTGAGAACGGTTTATACATTCTCAAACCACAACCCTCTGTTCTGCCAGTGAAGAACAAGCTATCATTTACTAATTTTTGTAATCATGCCAATAAGGAAACTGTTTTTAGATTGAATAAAGATGATGTATCTATGTGGCATTATAGACTTGGGCATATGTCATTTGGAAGGTTTAAGTACATGATGATTTACATTTGAATCTGAATGACTCTGTTAAATACTACACCATATGTCCCTTAGCAAAGCATGCAAGATTCAAGTTTCCTGTTAGAGAGTGCACAACTGCATCCATTTTTGAATTGCATATTGACATTTGGGGACCATATAAGAGTTAACTTATGATCATGAGAGGTATTTCTTAACTATAGTAAATGATTATTCAAGAGCATGTTGGATCTTATTGATGAAAGCGAAATCAGAAGTAGTAGAAATGCTTAGGAACTTCATTGAATACACTGAAAATCAGTTCAGCACTAGGATAAAAAGTTATCAGAAGTGATAATGCTTCTGAATCTTTTCTCATGAGTGCAATGCTATCCTAGACTCTAGAGGCATCATTCACCAAAGCTCATGTGCCTATACCCCCTCCCCCCAACAAAATGGGGTTGTGAAAAGAAAACACATGCACATACTCGATGTAGCCAGAGCTTTGAAGTTTCACTCAAATATTCCCATCGAATTTTGGGTGAAGCTGTAAAAACAGCAGTATACCTGATAAACAGGACTCCCACTCCTGTCTTAAATGGAAAACACCTTTCGAGATGCTTTATGGTAAGAAACCCTCCTATGCACATTTTAAAGTATTTGGATGCCTCTGTTTTCAAAATTTAATTACTTAGAGGGATAAGTTTCAACACAATTCCAAACCTTGTGTCTTCATGGGGTACTCTACCACACAAAAGGGTATAGGTTGTTGATTTAGATTCTGAGATGTTCACTGTGTCGAGGGAGGTAATATTCTTTGAGGATGTGTTTTCTATACGCTGTTAATGCAACTAATCTGGAGAGGGAGAGATTTCCAGCACATGATAAACAGAACTATTATGATGACTTGATCCTCCCTTACCAGCAGCAACAAGGGAACCATACAGATCAACTATAGCCACATGCACCTGAGGAAATTTCACCAGAAAGCACAGAAGCAGAACTGCCACCAGAAAACACAGAAACAGAACTTCCTGGTTCCAGTGTAAGCCAAGATCAACCACATGAACCACAGGTAAGAAGGTCAGGTAGAATTTCCAGACCCCCTTTTTGGCACACTGATTTGGTATCACCATATACATCAGATGCTAATATGACTAGTGGTGCCAGATATCCCTTATCAGCTGCAATTCAATATGACAGAATTGCTCCGAACTACAAGGGATATCTGGATGCTATCTCAAAGGACTATGTCCCTAAGTCATATGAAGATGCAAATGGTGATATGAGATGGGTAGAAGCTATGAACTCATAACTTTGAGCATTAGAACTTAATAGAACTTGGATACTAGTTGATCTCCCCCAAGGGAAAACTGTTATAGGCTGTAAAAGGGTCTATACCATAAAATGTAAAACAAATGGGGAGATAGAAAGATACAAAGCTCGACTTGTAGCTAAAGGATATACACAACATGAAGGTATTGACTACAGTGAGACATTCTCACCAGTTGTAAAACATGTCACAATTCGAGTTGTTCTTTCAATTACATCTGTTTTTAATTGGCCTCTTTTCCAAATGGATGTTACTAATGCATTTCTTCAAGGTGATTTAGATGAAGAAGTGTATATGATGGTGCCCCCAGGTTTTACAGATTCTGAGAAAGGAAAGCATCAAGTCTGCAAACTTCAAAAACCGTTGGCTTGAAGCAAGCTTCAAGACAATGGAATCATAAGTTTGTCCAGGTTATTAGTAGGTTTGGTTTCCTACAATCTAAGCATGATTACTCATTATTCACTAAACAGAAAGGTGATAAAATTATAGTTAATTTGTCCCTCCCCAACCCTTCATAAGCATCTTTATCTAAGTCAGTGTACCATTCTTCTTGTTTGCTACCAGTTCATGCCTTATTTTTACTTCATTGTTGTCTTCCTTTACCAATCTGGACTTCATCTTCACTCTCATAATACAAAGTATTCACCTTCAGAATCAGTTGCATAATACATTAAACCTTCTGCCTCTGACTCAATATTGCATTCCTTTATCTCATCTTCAGCTTCTGTCTCAACCAGGTTATCATCCAGTGCATCCTCAATTTCCTCATCAACCTGAGCTTCACAATGAACCTCTGCTTCTTGATTTCCTCCACAGCGTCGGCCTCAACACCAATATCTGCTTCTTGATTTTCTTCCACATCCTCAGCCTCAACACCAACCTCTGCATCTTGATTTTCCTCCTCAATCACAGTATCCATGTCATTATGCCCAAAACTATTTGAATGACCCTCATTCGCACTTGCTTGACCCTCAGCCACAACCTCATCTACTGCTCTACTCTCTACACCAATTGCAGAAACACTCTCAAGTCTCAGGTAATGGATACGTAATGAGGGACACATCAATACTCAGATCAGAAATCATCCTACCAATTGACACGCTCGAATACTAGCAAGAGTACTAGGTCGTGCAAGTAGTATAAAACGGACATAAGTCCGAGTATCGATCCACGAGGAGAGCTCGATTAATTCTAAGATACGATTCCAACTTATATCAATAATATATTTTTTTTGAATTAAAAAAAAATAAGCAACTATAAAACGATTATGAATATTAATTGAGGACAAACGTGATTAAAGTACATATTTCGCTACGGATTAATCCTACGTCTTCATGCAATCGACTTTATCTAATCAACACAAATTAAGTCAATGTGAAAATTCCTAACATGCGTGCTACCCGCTCTCGCGTGTATATCAACCCTATGCGAGAGTAAAGCACTCAACAATATCCCTAATGATTGTAGTTACTCCGCACGCATTCGGCTTTATGAATTTCCCCGAGCTTAGACGCTTTCGGCATCTAAGGTCTCGGAAACCACACGTACGAAACCGAATTCCATGTTTGGTCAGTTTTACGTCGTGATGCTCGACACTTTAATTCCAATCGGTCTAATCACCTCTCTGTTCATAAACCAATCAACAAAACAAACATATGGTGGTCAATCATACGCAGGCATTAAGATCAGCGAAGAACACAACTTATACGATTAAATAAAGCACGATAACACTATTACGAGTTCATAATCCGGCCGGCCTTAACCACAAATCGACTTACTCTAACATATTAATTAGCGACAGCAATGAAGGTTTAAAAACACATAAGTAAAACAACACAGTAAAAGAAAACAGAAAAATTACCCCCTCACAGTACTTTCATCGAGCAGTTGGTGGCGTCTTTTCTTAATAGCACATAGCTACACAAGTGTACAGCGACTTCACCAAGCATGCACGCACCTTACTCAATCGCGCACAGAAACTCCAATTATCACCCAGATGTCGAAGCCCCAACTCTCCCCTTTCTTTGTAAGGCGTTTTTATAGGTTGGGAAAAACACGAGAGTGGCAAAGTCATTCCCTATTTTCTTGAGCTGATTTTCTCTTTTGTACGCCTAGCTCTCCTCAACTCTGCCCACATCTTCCCATTTTATTCTGCACTTCAGCCGTTCTCGTGTGTGTTCGGGTGTGCTCGAGGTGTAAGATTGTCGACAGCTACTTTCGTTTTCTTGACTGCCCTTGGTGTGCTAAGCCGTAAAGATGTCTGCCCGTTTTCTTCTGTAGTATGCGCATCGCTATTCAAGATTACTTTCATCAAGTTTGGTGTAGTCGATCGGCTGCTCTTCCTTCCCAAGTTGTCTGTGTTTTGTATCTATATGTTTGTTGGGCTGCTCAACGGCTGAATTATTTGGGCTGCTTTGTTTTTGGGCTTTCACGGGCTCATAGTTTAGGCTGATTTTTGGCCCAAGTTCATTCCCCATTTCTGGCCCTTTTTGCTTTGTTACCTACAAAATATGAAAAGTAACATTTGATAGGATATTTTCAGACACTTAGACATATAACGATGGAATTACTCAATTTTTCGGGTCTAAGATGTTCGTAACATCCTAACTTACATTTGGGGCCCAAGTTCATTCCCGATTTTTCCCTTTTTGCTTTGTTACCAATAAAATATGAAAAGTAACATACGATATGATATTTTCGGACATTTAGACATATAACGATGGAATTACGCAATTTTTCGAGTCTAAGATGTTCGTAAAATCCTAATTATCACCAATTGCTGAAAAACAACGAAGATTTTTTCAAGAAATTATCAATTGGGTCACAATTGAGAGAGTTAGGGCTAAGCTTTCTTCTTTGAGAGGAGAAATAGAGGGAGATAAACCATTTTGAGTACGATTAGCTTGTTATATTTTCAATTATATTTTTAAGGGTATAATGGGAATTCCAAATTTAAAGTGATGGTTAATTTTGAGGGGAGCATTTGCAAAATTAAGTAAACTACAAGGGTAATTTATGCAATTTATTTATAAACCATAAGGTACTGTTATGCGTTCTCGGCAAACCACAAAGGGATTATGTGCATTTTGACCAATTATATATTAAGTAAAAAGTATCTTTAATCCAACACTGATCGAGATTTTAATCATTCGATATCCATTGTCTTGCTAGAGACGTTGTGTTGGAGTGAAAGAATTGCAATGGGATGGAATATCTTAGTAGGCTGTTACACCGTGCACCATAAAATAATAAAAAACATAATATCAAATTTATATATATAAATAATGTACTAGGAACAAGTTCAATAGTGGCCAAGCCCATGTCAAAAACCGAGCTTACACCCATTCTCTAACACAGACATCATTAACTAACTCTACGACAAAAGACCCCAAAAAATGAAAAAACAATAAATATATATATATAAAAGTCAAAGAAGAAGAAGAAAACAGTACTGCAATTGCCAAAAACTCCATTGCAGCTTCTTCTTAACTACAGAAGAAACCAAAAAACACAAAAAAAAAAGAAAAGAAAGAAGAAAGAAAGAAAGTTGGACTAAATAGCATCCCAATCAATATCATAAGAAGGGCACTCCAGCGAAACGAAACCATCGCCCATCATACCTTCATCCCCACCGGCGACTTCCGGGAATACCATATCCGAACCCGACCCAGACGACTCCTCTTCCTCAGACGCGGCGGCCGCCGTCCTCTTACCCCTGCTGCTACTGCCTGCCTTCTTCTTGCCGCCGCCGCCGCCGCTCTTCTCCTTGTCGACGCTCTTCCCCTCCGCCAGCGCGGCGCAGATCGCCTCAAGCTTGGCGTCGACGCCGGCGTGGAGCGGCCGATACCCGTCTCCGACCTCGGAGCCGCTGTGCCTTAGGTTTGGGAAGTTGAGCCTCGCCGAGTCTCCCCTGAGCTTGTAGGCGGCGGCGTCGTAGGCAAGGGCGGCCTCCTCGGCGGTGTCGAAGGTTCCCAGCCACAGGCGCGTGCGGTTCCTGGGTAGGCGGATCTCGGCGACCCACTTGCCCCAGTGGCGCTGACGTACGCCCCTGTACAGCTTCGCGGCGGTGGTGACGGCGACGGAAGCCGCCGTGTGCTTCATGGGGACGGGCCCAATGCCGAGTCCCTGAGAATAGTGGTGTTGCGCGCCGGCGGAAGAGACAGTATGCGGCTGACATAACTGATCGAGCCCAACTGAAGAATGACCGTAAAGATCAAACGACGGTGACTGATAATAGCTTTGAGGGTACGCTTCGAACGACTGAGGCACGCCGGCGGCGGCGGCGGTGGTGGGATAGGAGGGATAGGAACTGTAGGGAAAGGAATCCGAGGAGAATTGGGCAGCATTGCAATCATAATTATTACCATAACTATGAAGGTCAACGTTATTATGGCGGTGAGAAGGAAGATCGGAAGTAGAAAAATGCGGCGGCGGCGGCGAGGCAGCACTTTTCATAAAAGGTGTGAGCGCTTCCATCAATTCGCCGCCGCCGGCGAAGGAGGAGGAAGAAGGGTCGTCTACAACAGCCATGGCTGAAGCTTCACGGAGCATGCTATTCCAAAAATTCATGGCAGCTTCCATCTAATACTTAACACTAACGAATATTATATACTATATACTACAGATCTATTGCAATAAACCCCTTTCTTGATTAAAATTAAGGAACAGGTGAGATTAGATAATAATTTAAAAAGAAAAAGATCTTTTTTTTTCTGGGTTCGTAAAAAGAATAAATCTTTCTTCGGATTCTTGAAGAGGTATACAAATAGACAACCCCTTGAATCCTTTTTTCCTGAGGGAACGGCAAATAAGCCCTCAGGCGAAAGATTTCTGAATTATACAACAAAAAAAAGGGGATTAAAAAAGGGATTCTTGAGATCTCAGCTGCGAAAACACCTGTCTTTTTTTTTGAATCAAAACCTGCTTTTCTCCTAAGCTTGTTTCATGGCGCCCATCTATCAAGCAAACGAAGATTAACATAAAAAAATTCAGATGATTTTCACAGAAAGGGATCGCAAGAAGCTGGGATTAATCAGGGGGGGGGGGGGGGATTAAGAAATAATTAAGACAAGAAACTCTTTTCTAACATTCTTTCACTTCTCTCTCAAGGAACTAACGGTGATGGTGTGTGCAAGTGAGATGAATGGAAGAACTGTACTCTCTTAATTTTTTATTTTTATTTTCTCTCTGTCACTTTTAGTTTGTGTTTGAGAAAGATTGAGCTGCTCTTCGCCATTTATATAGTGGGCGAGCCCCTTGAATTCTCAAACCATCTAGGAATTCGTGCAAGGCCCGGCCCGGCCCGGCCAGGGTTTCGGCTGACGTGGACACATGTATGATGCTATGTCCGCGTGTCATGAGAAGGACAGGTGGCGGTTGCTTCACGTGGTATTTGTCTGAAAATGGCGTTTGTTCTGTCCATTTATCAGCCTTTTGATGTATAGGTTAGTTATGCGTTCACACCACTCTTGAGTCCTCAAACGCAGCTATCTTTATTTTTCGATCACTTGGCTCATTTCCCCCTTTTCAAGTTTGTAACATTTTACAAGGAAAAAAAATGTGCAATTGAAGGTGAAATGGAAATTGCCTTGAGGACATGACGTTGGCGATGGATACATTTTCATGATCACCATTTCATTCTATTAGAAGTATTGACTTTCGATATTGGATGGGGAGTGGAATCTGATCTTGGAGATTAGCTCACAACTGAGCGGTGTTTGTTTGCGGTGATCTAGCATCACGTGATACTTGCATCACCGTATGAGTATCACCGTAGTGGATATATAATTAAGCTTTAAATACTTTAATTATATAATTTAAAAATATGAATAAGGATATATTAGGTATAAATGCTAAACTAAGAGGTAATGATGTCCAAATAAAAATTTGAATCATCACTCCATTTTCATCACCTAGGTGATCCATCATTACGGTGATAACTCATCACCTAGGCTAAACAAACATGGTGTTGATAAGAGATGATTAGAGTTATGTTTTGGAGGATCACCTCAAAACAAACACCCCCTAAATGTCCTATTTAACCCTATGAATATTATAGATTATGTGGACTATATTTATTGAGATAATATTTAACATAATTGTAAGTACTATTATAATATCGATATTCGAATATTATAGATTATGTGCTCAAACCTTCCCTAGATAATTCAATTAATCTCCTTTTCTATCCCCATTGACTTGTCACTTAAGAAACCAAGTTGGATATATTCTAACTTGCACAGAATATAATTCAAATTCATTCCAATATATGGGGTAAAACTTGTAAGATTTAATCGGTAATATCGAACTAATAGCATCCACGTTCCAACAACAAATGTAGAGAAAGTAAATGACAATCAATCATGACTATTAATTCTAATTAAATCAGATGATAAGCACTTCTTTACCTAATTGCTTCTAATTATCTGCTCGAATCGAACCCATGGTAACGATACCTATTAATAACACCATTGTATTAACGATTATAATGTATTATTAGATGTACTTACATTTTAGAACCACACAAATCGGATTTAGAATACATTATCTTCTGCTGTGCCTTGCATTACAAAATGACTTTTATTCAAATTGTACGGTTGAATTGATATATTGTAACTCAATCATTCGAATTAACAACATAAATACACTCATTTTCAGCTGTCCTCTGAAATTTTATAATCTCTTGGTCAGAGTTGACTAAGATATATAAAGAACAGTTGCCTTAAATTAAAGAAGAAACTCGTATTCTAAGAGTTGACCAGCGAGCCATAGACAGAAGAGGGAGAATGGTAATAAGAGATATGACGGCAGATTTCACGGCGAGGGAAAGCACGCGCTCGTCACGTGCACATCTTGGTTTGAGGAATTGATATTGCGGCGTTAGTAAAGGGATCTTTCTAACTGTAATAATGGGAAGAAAAAAAGTAGTCAAGCGCCATACATGCTCCTCGTTTCAAGGCGTGAAGTAGTTGTTAGTTCACTTCGATATATATATATATATATATATTATAGCATATGTGGCTTTAGTAAGCATATGCATGTTGGTCGTTGAGTAAGTAGCAAAACAGTACTACCCACTTGTAACGAACAAAGCAACGCCAGCTTAATTAGTGGTTGTAAGTAAAGGCGGGCTTCATTACGAGTGCAATAAGATATAGGAATAATTAATAATTTATTTTATCTCGCCATGATAGAAGGTTTTTAGAAATTAATATATATTATATATATACTATTGGTTGTTCTCAAAACTAATCAATATTTACGGAATTGGTTTCGTGTCTAATTAGTATTAGAAACGGATAGAGATGTTTCGAAATGGACAGCATAATAATATCGAAAATGTCTGTGAGTATAAAATGGACACGGGAATTTACGTGGAAAACCCCTTTTAACTTGGGGTAAAAACCACGGGCGAGGTAGAAGTTTTATTACTGGGGTAAAAACAGGGGTTACAATCTCTCAATCTATAAAGTAGGAAGCACTCACTATCTCTCTTTATAGTCGGAACAAATACCGAACAAATCCTCTATTTTTTTATTCTTTTCTTTCCATCTCTCCCTATTTCTCTTTGGTTTTTTCCGTGCATTTCCTTTGCCTAATGCTACCTATTTATAGGCATATGATAGCACTTGATTATGTAAGCACTTAGGTCACTAAATGATAAAAAAATATTCTTCTTATACTAAAAACGTGTGACCCTACTCCCATGTGGCTCTGAAGACTTTTAATGTCGACAATCTTCCACTTGAAGATTTGATTGAAGCTCATCACATCATTCTTCTAGCTCGCCATTGCATGTTAGTTATGCTCGATCAATCCACAGGAGGAACGACACCACGTAAACTTGTACGCGGTAATTGCTTTAGTCATGTAGTCTGCCAGATTATCCGCAGTGTGTTTTGCATGTCCACATACCCTCTTCCACTTGTTCCCGAACAAAGTGGTATTGGACCCGGATGTGTTTGGTTCTTGAATGATATGCTGGATGCCTTGCAAGATGCAACACGCTCTGGCTATCACAATAGGGAACAATATTCTCCTATTTGTGGCCGAGTTCTTCCAGCAACATCTTCAACCATATTGCCTCTTACTGGCTTGCGTAGCTGCGACATATTCTGCTTCCGTTGTTGACGTTACAACGATGGACTGCAGTTTTGAAACCCAGCTTACGGCTCCGCCAGCAAGATTGAACACATATCCGGTTGTGGATCTGCTTTTATCAAGTTCACCTGCATAATCTGCATCAACAAAACCATGGACAGTGAAATCTGTACCTCCGTAACATAAGGCAAGATCCGAGGTTCCCTTGATATATCTGAGAATTCTCTTAACAGCACTTCAGTGCTCCCCATCAGGGTTGGACATGTATCGGCTAACGACTCCTACTGCATGGGCAATGTCCGGTCTTCTACAGATCATTGCGAACATTAGACTTTCTACCGCCGATGCATATGGAAGTCGAGACATCTCTATCCTCTCGTCTTCATCGGTAGGACACATTTCGGAGGATAGCTTGAAATTAGTAGCAAGAGGGGTAGATATTGACCTACTATCTTGCATGTTGAATCTCTGCAGGATTTTCTTCAAATAATTCCTTTGGGAAAGCCAAATATTCCGCTTGCTTCTGTCTCGAGATATTTGCACACCAAGGATTTTGTTTGCTGGTCCCAAGTCCTTCATTTCGAATTCACTGGCCAGTTGAGTATTTAAGTCGGCGATACAATCTTTGTTGGGTCCTGCTACCAGCATATCGTCGACGTATAACAACAACAACATGATGAAATCGCATCGCCAAATCTCTTGAAATACGCACAAGGATCTAAATATAGCCTGTTGTAGCCAAGACTCATTATGAAGGAGTCAAATCTCTTATACCAGCATCGAGGTGCTTGTTTGAGCCCGTAGAGAGATTTGATCAATCTGCAAACTATATCTTCTTTTCCTTGTTCTTCGAAACCTTCTGATTGAAGCACATATATTTCTTCATCGAGGTCACCATGGAGAAAAGCCGTCTTCACGTCTAGTTGCTCAAGATGCAAGTCGAATGTAGCACACATTGACAAGACCACCCTGACCGTTGTAAGTCGAACCACCGGTGAGATAATTTTGTTGAAGTCAATCCTTTCTTTCTGAGCATATCCCTTTACAACTAGTGTAGCACGGTAGCGCTTTACCTGGTCATCACCATTCCGCTTGATTTTGTACACCCATTTGTTGCCAATGGGTTCCCTTCCTTGCGGTAATGGCACCAGCTCCCATGTCTTATTTTTATAGAGAGCTTTCATTTCCTCTTGCATTGCTGAAATCCATTGACTCGCATCTGAATTACTCAGTGCTTCTTGGAAAGTGGTTGGCTCTCCATCATCAGTTAGAAAACAGTACGCGAGGTTGCTATCTATCTCATAGTCTGAGTGCCAACTCGGCGGCCTACGGTCGCGTGATGACCGCCAGAGATCCGTCACTTCAGATTCGACTGGGTCGAGCTCTTCGTGCGCCGGTTCAGCTTCAGACGAATATTGCTCCAATTTTCTTTTCATGGGTGTAGTCTCACGCTGATAAACGTATTTTTAATACGTTTATTGTTTCGTTTATCCGGGTTATAATAGGATATTTTGGTTATTCCATACATTTCTTGGCTCTATTTACACCCATTTAAATATTGTAGGACCTTTGAATGATTATCGAGAGAAAAGGAACGAAAACGAGGCGAAAACGACGCGAAAAGGACCAAGTATGAAGCTGCCAGGGAAAGTTCACGGCCATGAATGTCTATGCAACTGCCCGTGAACATGGGCAGTGAGCTTAAGAAGACATAAGCCTCAAGTTTCACGGCCGTGAATGTCTATGCAATTGCCCGTGAACGTGGGCAGTGAGCTTAAGAAGACATAAACCTCAAGTGTCACGGCCGTGAACCCTCATGTAAAAAGCCGTGAACGTGGACAGAGAGTTTTAAGGAAAATGTCACGGCCGTGAGATCTCATGCGAGAGGCTGTGAATCGAGGCAGAAAGTTCAACGGAGAAATTCTCAAATACTTCACGGCCATGACTCGTTATGTAAGAAGCCGTGACTCATTCCAGAAAGTCAATATTTAGGGTTCAAGCCGCCGTCACGGCCGTGACTCCTAATGCATGAGGCCGTGAAGGGTTTAAGAAACGCGGGAAATCAGCCTAAAGTGTCCCTTCACGGCCGTGAAGGCCCGTTAAGAAGCCGTGAACGTGCCAAATTTCAGGGTTTTGGCCCAAATTCGAAGCATAAAAGGGGAGTTCTTTTCAGAACTCAAGAACAACTTCAAAGAGACGAAACTTAGAGAAAAAGAGAGGAGGAAGAACACTAGAAGCTGCTCTTTAATTCGGAGACACGTAAGGGACGATCCAACAACGAAGCCACGCTCATTTGATCGAGGAACGAGAGATCCACCTCAGAACCGCCATAATCACTTATTAGGGAAGATTTTATGAGTTCTCTATCCTCGTTTCCCTTATTCTCGTTGTTGTTTCTCCTAATATGAGTAGCTAAATCTCTGGTGGGTTTGGGAGTAGATGAACGTTGGTTTATGTCGTAGTTAAGCGTAGGATAATCGTGAACACGTGTATTCGACTATTTATCGTTCTATGATGTTGCTTCTTTGTCTCAATATGTCTATGTGTTGATATGAATGTGTGGTACATCGTTTAGGGTGACAGCTAAATAACGACTAGGCCATTCGTAGACGTTAGGATTCGAGTTATAGGGCGACAGCAAATACTCGATCCTCATCGTCTAGTAATTGCTAAACTTAGATTCTCACGAGCGTTTAGGGCGACTGTAAATTCGTGAGTGGGTAGGAAATTACTGCGATTTAGTCGATAATCACGTAGGAGCAATATTCTGTAGCCTTAGCCGACAACACCCAGCGGGATTCGAATCCCGAACACATATTTGTCATCTTAAGTCACTCGTATTATCTCTAGTTGCGTTTCTTTGTTCTTCTGCTTCATTAGGTTGCTCTGTTAAATTAGTTCGTAGTATCAAATCTCATCGTCTTATTTAGGCTAAATATCGAGTCGATATGTCAATACTAGTAATCAATTTATTCCTCGTGTACGATACTCGGATATTCGCTATAACTATATTACAAACGATAGGTACACTGCCTATCGCGCGTGGTTCTAGTTCTAATATATTCGTTTTAATTGTTACTTGACGTACTTTCACGAACAATAATATATTAACGTACACGCTGTCGATCACACGCCTTTTGGACTGCTATCATTTTCGACTTGCTCTGATTGCTATCTTCCAAGAAGATGAATCTCTGTTGATAATCACTTTAAAGTCAGTGAGATCCCACAAGCGATACCCCTTTACTCCTTCAGCGTACTCCAAGACCAAGCATTTCCTGGATTTTGGATCCAACTTTGTCGTTTCTTGGTTGTGGTACATCGCGTACGTTGAACTTCCAAATATATGGAGGTTTGAATAGTCTGCAGGTGCACCAATCCACATCTCCATCGGTGTCCGCATCTCCATAGCAGTAGATGGGGCCCGATTCATCACATAACAGGCAGTACAGACCGCTTCCGCCCAGAACGTCTTTTCTAGGCCTGCAGTTCTCAACATAGCCCTTGTTCTTTCCAACAGTGTTATATTCAACCGCCATACCACTCCATTCTGTTGTGGAGTGTATGTCGTGGTGAACTGTCTTCTGATACCCGCTTCTTTGCAGAATTCAGTGAATTCTTTGCCAATATATTCCCCTCCATTATCTGACCGGAGACACTGATTTTTCTGTCGGTTTCAAGTTCAACTCGCACCTTGTATGCTTTGAAGATAGGAAACACGTCGTCCTCCTTCTTGATTGGGTACACCTAGCATCTCCTGGAGTAGTCATCAATGAATGATACGAAGTAGCTGGCTCCTCCAAGGGACAGAACCGGTGCTTACCATACATCAGAGTTGATCAATTCTAGAATATCTTTGCTTCTAGAATTCGATGGGGAGAACTTTAGGTGATGCTGCTTGCGCACAATGCAATGCTCGCAGAATGGTATCGACATCGTCGTGAGTCCAAGAAGTAGATTTTTTTGCGCAAGAATTTTCATGCCTTGTTCAGACATATGACCAAGTTTCTTGTGCCAAGTCATCGTGGACTTTTCATTTGAACTTGTCATGGCAACGGATGTCTGCCCTTCTTGCAGAGTCTCTCCCGTCAGCATGTGTAGATTTGCAGCTATCTTTTCTCCCTTCATCACCACCGGCGCTTCTTTGGAAACCTTCATGATCTTGTTCTCCAATTCAATTTTGAAACCAAGATCATCGAGTTGCCCCACGGACAACAGTTTTTTCTTCAAGCCCTCCACATGTCGCACAACATTGATGGTACGCACAGTGCCGTCGTACATCTTATTTGAATCGTACCCACCCCGACAATCTTCAGCGCTTGGTCGTTGCAGCTGTAGACATACCCTCCAAACGTTGGCTCGTATTGATGAAACTATTCCTTCGAGAGGTCATGTGGAAAGTAGCTGCTGAGTCCATGAGCCACACGTCGTTGAATCTTCCATTTTCAGCGATAGTGGTTGCGGCTTCACAAACCAAGGCAATTCCATCATCGGCACTGTTGGCGGCATTTCCTTGGGCATTGGGATTTTTATTTAGAGACCAACAATCTTCCTTTAGATGACCTTTCTTGCCACAGTGGTAACATTTTATAGCCTTCTTATTTTTTGTAACAAGGCTTTGTCGTTTTTTACTCCCACTTGGACCAGACTCTCCGGGTCTTGTCCGTTTTGGGCTCATGTTTGGACCACGTGCTCCTTATCTTGCCCTCGTCACTATCAACGCTTCCGCCTGTTGGGACGTTATCAACTTGTCTTCTTTGTTATTGCGTCGACTTTCTTCTTCGAGAACCGCAGCTGCAATATTGTCAAAGATAAGTTTTCCTGCAGCTTGATTGTTACTCAGATTGATGACAAGATGATCGTAGGAGTCTGGCAGGCTCTGCAGTAGAAGCTTATCACGTTCACTTGGTTCTATTTTGTAGTCCAAGTCTTTAAGTTGAAAGAATAGAGTATTCAACTTGTTGATGTGCTCGGCCACTGAAGAAGATTCTTCCATTCGTAGATGGTATAATTTTCTTTTCAGGAAATTCGGCTGTGGAGTGACTTTACTTGATACAGCTTCTCAAGATTGTCCCAAATTTCTTCCGTACTAGTTTTCTCATCGACACTAGATAATATATCACCTGGTATTGTCAGATGGATATTGGCGATGGATCTCCCGTCTATCTTCTTCCATTTGGCATCACTTGTAATTGTTGTTGGTCTGCCAGTGATCGCCTCTAGACAATTTTCTTTGAGTAAAATTGCATTAATCCTCATTTTCCACAGTGAGTAGTTTCTCCCATTGAATTTCTCAATTTCATTTTTAGCTTCCATTTTTTCCCACGTTGCTATCGTCGGAGAAATTCAATAGTCCAGCCAAATAGCACTGATAAGATAATTTGCAGAAAGGGTAGCGACCAGCTTTCTAGACAAAATTACCCTTCTAAGTAAATTCCAAGATGATATCTAGTGGGGTCACAATGTGTCCCGCTTGGCACCAGCTACCTAGACAGAACCTACTTACACAGTCTATTGCCACGACTTGCCAACAAAATCTTTCGTAACGATAAACCTTTTCGATTTCCTTTCTGGTGTGGAAGATCAGACAAAGCTGCAACCACAGAGCATAAGCGGAATATCAATTAGGGCTGGCTCTGATACCACTTGTTCCGAAATGGACAGCATAATATATTGGAATTGTCTGTGAGTATAAAATGGACACGGGAATTTAAGTGGAAAACCCCTTTTGGGGTAAGAACCACGGGCGAGGTAGAAGTTTTATCACTGGGGTAAAAACATGGGTTACAACCTCTCAATATATAAAGGAGAAAACATTCACTATCTCTCTTTATAGTCGGAACAAATACGAACAAACCCTCTATTTTTTTATTCTTTTCTTTCCTTCTCTCTCTATTTCTCTTTGGTTTTTGCCGTGCATTTTCTTTGCTCTAATGCTACCTATTTATAGGCATATGATAGAACTCTATTATGTAAGCACTTAGATCACTAAATAATAAAAAAATAATTCTTCTTATACTAAAAACGTGTGACCCTACTCCCTGTGGCTCTGAAGACTTTTCGATAAGAGACACAATTGTTTTTTGAATTGGTCCCATGTATTAATACGAATAGAAAGTACAAGAACAAAAGCTCATGTGCTAATGCTGTGGAGTGGCAACATGCTGCCACGAACAAAGGAAATCTAGACACATTTTTTATTTCAAAATAAATTAATGCTTTTAATTAGACACTGATTAGATACGGAAATAAAATTGAAAATGTGACAAAAAATCATTTTAGAAACGGTATATGTCTTTGTCTAAGTTTGTTAGGAGAACAACACCTACACATCCTACATTGATAATTCCACGTCTAATCAATAATAGACATGGAATTTTAGTTTTAGAACGTGAATTTTCCGTGTCTAATGTGTCATTCTAGTATTGAAATAAGTCGTCCATCAATGTTTGTGTAGTGGATCGTTTAGGTAATAGGTCATAGTTTCAAATCCTTGTTAAGATTTTCATTATATACGGATATTATCTGACTATATAATATAGGTCGGGTTCAAAATCTTATTACAACTATTTTTGTAGGACGGATATAATGAGTCGAGAATTCGCAATAGGAGAACCCATAGTTGTAAACCAAGTAAACGACAATCATATGCTTTTATATAAAAGTGCTTAGTGTGGATAAAAATTATTAATTTGGTATATCATAGTTATTTACAATTTTAACCTTAATTGCTTAATAATTTACCCTTAATTTTTTAAATAATTACAAGTTTACCTTGAAAATTTTATTGTAATATAACTTATTAATAATATATAATAATGTTAAAAAAATATATGATATATTTGCACAGACATTGGATGTGCTATACAATAATAATTCGGCATTGATACTACTTTCAAATACTTTTTTGTTCAAATGGGAGTCGGTAGCGGTGTTCGGTTCCTTTTGGTTAAAACCCGACTTTCTAAAAAATTACATAATCAAAGACCCAAATATATCATACCAAATTGAATATGCACCACATCAAGTTTCAATATTCAAAGAAACAAAATCGCGTAAATCATGATACACTCTTAAACGAGTTCAGATAACCTCGTTCTTAATATCATGATATGATCGAGTATATTTAAGTATAAAAATTTAAAAATAATGTTATTCGGGTGGGCCCAAATTGTTTTATCCTACCAATAGCCGAACGTATTTCCCCATTTAGTAATTCGGGTGACCTAACAACTCCTCCACAATGATCCTTTGACTCACATCGTAAATTGTCTCAACATATTTGTTTTTTTTTTTGTTTTTTGGTAAAATGAATTTTCATTTACCACACCCTCCTGATAAGTCCATTACATCTCGTCAACTATGTACAAGTATTAGGAACAGATATGCAGAAAAAGACTAGTACTGGCAACTTTCTTCAAGCATGCAAAATTTTTTAATCTCCACTTCATCTCTCGAGAGCTCTGGATTGAAAATCTGCTCCACAGTTCGCCATCCCTCATCAGAATGCACTCGCTTCTTCCTTTCATTCCAAACGTTGTAAACATAGAAGAAACACAGGTTGTGTGAATGCCTTGCTGAACATTACGCTTCCTCCCCTCAGTCTTGAACCATGAGCGCAGCTCCTCAAAATTCCGAAAATGACAATCAAACCTTATCCGTGCAAAGAGTTTCTGCAGCAGTTGTTGACTGTAAGAGCACTCTGGGAACAAATGCTCATTCGACTCCTCACATTCCCCACATAATCTGCAACTTGTATTAAATATGTTTAATCCCAACTAACCACCTTAAGAATGCTAGAAGCCTCTTTTCGATCAGCAACCAGAGAAAGAATGAGTGCTTAGGAATGTTAAACTTATTCCAAACAGCTTTACAAAAATGGAATGAAGGATTGTCACCTTTAAGCCAAATGTACCCAGATTTGGTAGAGTATTTTTCATCAGCAAAGTGGTTGCATCTCTTACCCACGTATTCCGTCCTAAATATCTCCTTAAGTCTGCGGAGTTTCGTCCAATGCCAACAAGAATCAATAATAGCAGGGATGAAATCCCAGAAATCAGTACCTTTCAAGTATATCACATTATCCACTTGATCCATAAAGAATCAACCTCCATAGTAATGTCCCAAATCTGCTTGCCAGCAAGAGCTCTATTCCAGGTTTCACAATCCCATAGATTTAAACCTCCTTTGTACCTAGGCAGATACACTTTATCCCAACCGATTAAGGATATACTTTTGCCCTGCTCCTTCTTGCCCCCCAAGAACTCTTTACAGACTATATAAACCTCCTTAGTAATTGATTTGGGAAGCAAGAAAACAGACCCCCAATATCCATGTATAGGATCAGAACAGAGTTAATTAAGCACAGTCTGCCAGCATATGACAAATTCACGGTAGCCCAACATCGTATTTTAGCAGTTATCTTTTCAATTAGAGTCTAGCAAGCATTCCTATTCCATTTGGTAGGAGAAATAGGGACACCTAAATACCTCATAGGAAACTTACCTAGTTGGAATCCAGTTATCTGAACAAGCTCCTCATGTAGCCTCTTGATTCCCACAAGATATAAGTTGGAATTCTGTTGATTAGCTTCCAATCCAGATGCATTTTTAAACGGCTCCAATGCTTCCTTAATCAGAGCTAGGGTGAGCAAAACTGGATATCCGATCGGATTTTCGGATATCCGAATCCGGATTTTTTGGATATCGAAAATGGTACCCGTATCCGCTCCGGTTTTATCGGATATCCGTTTTATTCGGATATCTATACCGGATATCCGTATCCGGTTTTTAAATTTATTTTTCTTATATTTTTTATTATTTTCTTTTCAAATCATATTTTTTTATTTCTTATCACAATAAAAGAATATATTTTTAATATAAGAATTTCTAAACATAGTAATTCAGACTATATGTGAATTATGATTCAGAATTGCATAATAAATAATAAGCACAATACCACCAATTCATATTAATTTTTT